>JAKSZP010014122.1:0-16622 GCA_022478985.1 Massospora cicadina | reverse complement strand
CCAGATGTGCCGTGTGCTCATTGAAGATGACTCCCAGCGTACAATGGGGAGAGGAGGCACAAAACTGTTTATAGTTACCCAATTGAGCCTGCAATTAGGTGGAAAACATGCGCCTAAGAGGAGACAGTTGACTAGGAAATCAGTACAATATAGATAAATTTCTGGTGTTGACAATCTAATGCAATAAACCTGGGTTTTCCACCACTTGATTAGAGGGGGAACATGCAACAAATGATCTGAAGGCATCCAGTTGGGGAAAAGGCGCATAAGATGGCCAAATATGGCCATCCTGGTGAGGTATTCATCAGCATTATCCTGATGAAGGGCCTCAAAAGCTGCCCAAACGGCTGAGCGAAAATGAACATCTTGAACGTCATGGGTATTCAAACCCAAAAAGGAAGCAAAATTGGCCCAATTTTCAAGCAGCACGGACCAGGAACCAAGGACCTCCTCCAAAAAGCTGTCAACCTGAACAAAATCTTGAGGTTGAACGGGATCCTCAGCCAGCAAAAGATGAATGGGGTCACAAAGGCAATTGTATTCAGCCTGAGTTTCGCTGGGTAGTTGGCCTCAACGAGAATAGTTGGATGACCCCAGCAGTGCACTGTAGTTTTGGGCCATTGGGAAATGGCTGAGTACAAAGAGAAACTCCGCCAGAAGATTGCTATTTTGATAAACTAGCTGGAGCAAAAATGTTGGCTCCCTCAGATTGAAAGAGCGGCCAAAGTTGTCCACTGAGACAGTTGTGGAAGCACAAGACCTGAGCTCATACCCTATCGATCCTTGGGTAGGATCTACAACTTGGACAACTTCCTCCTCAACAATGGTTTTGAGCTGAGTTGACATCATGATGGTCAGGCATGTTTCTGGGTAGATGGTTAAACTGATACCACTGTTCAGGTTTGAGGGAAGCAACAAAATTGCGGTATGCAGAGGATGAGCTTTTTTCAGACAAAGAAGATGAATTTGGGCAAATTCAGGGTTTATATTCCAGTCAAGTGGGGGAAAATATTAGATTTTGATGGTTGACTCAAAAATAAACCCTTTTAGAAAACCATCAATGCTGATAGATTACTCCCATTGTTGGATCCTTTGATCCTTTCCAATTCATCTGCATAATCTGATAAATCATATTCACCTCATAACCACTCTTATTGCATCTGAGATGCCTGGTTATTGTATCTAATAATAGCTATGATATAATTATATTATGGCTGATTATGTGTAAGTCTTGGGGAGTGTCCTCTGGCTCTCAATCGAGCTATCTTTCCATTACCAAAAAGAAAACACTGAAGAGGATGGTGGTACCCCTCATCACCCAGGGTGACCTCACCCATATAGTTGATGAGTGATAGGTGATAGCCCGTCCGCTTCAGATCCCACCCCCAATTCCCTCACTCACCTCAGCAGAACTGTTGCAGGGAATTAGTGAAATCTGTGCTAAGATTATCAAACTGAAATTGGTCAGATCTAATTTGGGTGGCAATTGGGACAATAGCCAAAATTTGAATGGCTGTAAAAGTATGAAGAATGAGATATTGGCCAGATTGCCCGATGGTTCCAATTTGATCCCAAAATCAGTAGAACAAATATCAGGTGACATTGGTGAGAGTTTGAAGCCCTCTGATAGTAATTCAGGCGTTGCACCCAATGAGCTACTATCGACTGAATGAATAATTATATGACTGAGTGTGGGTGGGTTGGTCATCCCAAACCTGTTCCCAACCAAATGGTCCCATCCCTATATGGGATGGCCTTGGGGGATTCCCATCACTTGTTGGGCCAAATGCCGTTGTGCTAACTGTTGGAAACATAATTGACCCCTGGTTCAGACGTTTGAGGTCAAACTGACAGAGTCTCAGCCTGCCACCAAATTTTGCAATGTCAGTTCCCAAAGAATAAACCCCCCCACTACCATCCAATTCACCGGTTAGGCCAAATTTGTGGATCCTGCCCACATCATTGTCCCTACCCAACTGACCACTATTTAATCAGTTGCATGGCACTGAGAAAATTGTTGGTCAATTTTCTTACTTTATTTCCCAAATAAAAATTTTATTAAAAATCCCAAATTTTTATCTCCTTCCTTTCAACCACATTCCATATGGCGTTCACCTGGTGGTCCGCCGCTCCGCACTCTGGGTGGGCCTTACCAATTATCTTGGTTACCATGATTCCCTCTATCACCAATTGGGCTCAACAAGTCCAAAATTTTTGGTTCTACAACCCAGTTCTCATGACCTTCTGGCAGCAATATACAGGGATTTTATGGCCCTATGTCCGCCAATTACAAGAGAAAATTCGCCTCTCTTCTACCCCCAACGAAATGGTTTTAACAATCAAGAATCTCGCAGAAACTATTCCAGTAATTTCTACCCCTGTTACTAAAACCCCTGGGTCTGAAGTCTATTCAGTGTGGTTTGCCATTGGGATACTCCTAACCCTGACATTCCGCCACCATTTTGTGGTATCCTATTTCCTGGCTCCATATCAAGTCATACAGTCAGCAATGCCTCTGGCATTCTGGCTTGCTTTCTGGATGCTTACGCATCCCAACTGGCAGGTCAGTCTAAACTTCTTCTGCCGTTTCCATGACATAATTGACCAACCATTACTTCCAGCCATTTCCACCTTGGTTTTTGAATTGGGCGCTGCAGTGGTTACCCTCTACCAGATGAACGTGCAATCAGTTTTGTGTTGCTTGTTGTTTGTTTGGTCACTTTCTGACTTCAGGAGAAGTATCCGCTTTATTTTGGGAAACTTTCTTCAAGCTACCCAAGAAATGCAGGCTGCATCTTCTCATACTTTCTCTGACCAAGGAAAAGGATCAAGTATCCCCTCCCAAGAAATCGCCAATCAGGTTCTCAATGCTCTCACCAAAGTACAAATGAGGATGTCAATCACTCAATAATGCTTTGGCAATATCTCATGCCCAACAAAGTCTCACGTTGTTGGACGCCATAGATGGAGATGCCCGCCGTTGGGTGAGAAGTCTTTTACGTTCATCCTCACAAAGAGAAGACCCATTCCCCTGCTGGCTGCTGTATCAGCTGCCCTAAAACCCCATGTGTCCCAATCAAATCACTTACTCAGACTACTCCTAAACATGGCTGAAGCCCCTAGTTTGGCTTCTCTGATTTCCACCTTTCGCGAGCTGGCTTCCACGTTGGACCTATCTACTGAAATGCTTCAGGCAGTCTTTAGAGCAAGTTTGAATTCAGTTTCCACTCACCACGTGGCCTGGTCTACCATTCAGGAATCAGTGGATCAGATATGTGCCACCGCAACTACTATCAAAGCATTACCTCGCCATGTTTCCCCATATCAGAAAGGAAACTTTATGATAGGATTTCCTAACAAAGTTGTAGATGATGTGCCTGATGCTAGAGTAGCTGTTGAAGTGGATCCCAACCCCTCCATAACCCCCAAGTCCAAATTGCCACTTCTGGAGTTAACTATGAATGACTCTGTTCATGCCCAGATGGAAGAAACGATTTCTCCCGCACTGGTACTCCCAATTTTCGCCCCAGCCAAAAACCCTGACCCTGGGTTTGACATACCCGCTATCTCTTCAGTCATTCTCAAGTCAGTCAAATCTCCAAATAAACAGAATTCTGCTTACTTCCTTGTCCCTATGAGAATCAGTGTCAGTCCTCATCATGTATCCTTCAAAGCTCTGGTGGATACCGGAGCAGCGGGGAACTTCATGAGCGTCAAGTTGGCACAACAGTTAAAATTGGAAATGGATGTGGGCGCCTCAGTAATGGTGGCCTCTTCTGCTTACCAGTCTTTGTATGTCATTCACCATCCGTTATACTTCTCAATCCACCAATATAACTTCTGCGATCAGTTTTTGGCCATGCCAAACCTGGTATTCCTGGTGATCTTGGGTGTGGGATGGTGGCGCTGACAACATGTGAAGATTCACTTAGAGTCTAATACATTGTCATTTACCAATGATGATTCAGAGGGAGAGTTCCCTTTGATTGACACCCTCAAAAAAATACAAGGAACCAGCTCTATCACTACCTTGGTTACCTCCGCGGGCATCCCAGCCAATTTCCCTGAAAGCTTAATGCAATACTGGGAAATCTTCGATATGGAAAAAGTGGACCGTCTGCCTAAACATTCCAGGTACAATTGTGGATTTTGAACAACCGTGGAATTGGTGAACATCAACTGTTCGTTGTATCCTCATACAGCGGAGGAAGAGGCTGCACTCAATACCTGGTTGGATGATATGTTAAAAAAAGGCTGGCTGTTCAAAGAAACCTCTCCCATCGCCTCCCCTATTGTATTTGCAAGAAAATTGGATGGATCACTCCATCCTTGCATAGATTACAGGTCACCTGAACAAAATATCAGTTACAGATCCCTACCCATTGCCCTTAGAACAGACAATCAGTCAGGCAATTGCCAAATCCCATGTCTTTTCAAAATTGGATCTGGTGAACGCTTTCAATCAGATTTGAGTAATGGAAGGACAAGAATGGCTGACCGCAATCTGAACGAGGCGAGGCATTTTTCAATTTCGCATAATGCCCTTTGGGCTGAAAAATGCTCCCACTACATTTCAACAAATGATTGACAATGCGTTAGGGGATCTCCAGTTCTCCTGCGCCATTGCTTATATTGATGATATCCTAGTCCATTCCCCAACTCCTGAACAACATGCTATCAACTTAGAAGCAGTGGTGGCTGCTTTGCATAAAGCAGGCCTGTTCCTCAAAGCTTCCAAATGTGAGTTTTACAAGGAAGAGGTTACATTTCTCAGAAACTTGGTACTTAAAGAAGGTGTTGCCATCCCCCCAACAAATTAGATGCAATTCGAGAATGGCCAACCCCAACTACACAGAAGCAGCTCCAAAGTTTCTTGGGTACTATCATTTTCTTAAAGAAATTTTCCCCCGCACTTTCCCAATTGGCCGCCCCGCTCCATCCCCTCACAGGGAAAAACATACCGTTTTGTTGGACCCCCAAATGCCAGCAGGCATTCAAATCGATTAAGGAAGTTTTTGTGTCTCCTCCCATTTTGAAACATGCCGATCCCACCAAACTGTATATCATTGCATGCAATGCTTCATTGGTAGCTGTGGGCGCAGTGCTGCTTCAGGACCACAATGGTCTCGAACATCTGGTCACTTATTTCTCCCAAAAATTCACCGCTATGGAGCAGTCCTGGGCTATTTATGACAAGGAACTGGCTGCTGTTTTATGGGCTTTAACTCACTGGCGCTACCTGTTGCAGGGTGCTCATCAGATTCATCGATGTTTATTGAATTACGCCTGGGCTCTAAGAGCCTGAGGCGAGGGAAGGGAGGGAGGAGGCATTGAGAAATGGAGGGGGTTTGCGCGCCAGAGCCGTGCTGCAGTGACAACTGAGCGGGGGGGGTTAGCGACATAGTGCAGACCTTCAGGGCCATCTCAAAGTGTACCTGAAAGTGGGTGATCATGTGTGGAAGGGTCCACACCTGCTGGTCAAAGGCATCACGAAGGAAGGAGTTATAGATGGTCCAGATGGCTGTGGCATAGGCGAGGACACGGAGGGGTCGGTGGCAACCAGGCAATGTCTGCTCAAACATGAGGTCTTGCACAGGGTGTCCAGACCAGGGCTGAGCATGGAGGAGAGCGCGGGCCTTTGGCCAAAATGCGGCGACACCTGGACATGTAAAAAACGATTGAGGTGGGAGTCAATAGGCTCCACACAGCATGGGCAGCTTCGGTGCTGGAAGGTAGGTCCAGTCCAGTCCCCTGTCCTGTATGTACAGTGGAGCACCCTCCATATGGTGTTGGACACATTTTCTGACAGGATGGGGTGATAGACGTCCTTCCACAATTCCTTAAGGTCAAATCTCATGGAGGGAGGGAGGAGCTCAAGGAGTCTTGGGCGGATGGGAGGACGATCTTGGGGGTTGAGGTGAGTTGTGACAAATTTTCCATTGTGCACAATTGCATGGCGACGAGGGCTGAGGCCAGGGCCTTCCCTTCTGTATGAGAAAGCATGGTGGATCCGCGCGCCTACTCGTTTCAGGGCAAGGAGAGCCTGGTTCCAGTAGGGGGATGAGGATGGTTTTAGGCGATGGCCAGGGTGGTTTGTGAGCCACTCCCCTAATGAGGTCAGAGATGCTCTAGGAAGACCCAGGGCTGCTGACACTGACTGGCGGAGGGCGGGCGCCCATTGGGGCATGGGGGTCGCGTCCCAGCAGACAATCGGCCATAGGAACTTCAGGAAGATTGTGGTGGCGTGGGATCGCGTGTCCAGAAGCCCTAGGCCCCCTTCATTGCAGGGTCAGGAAATGGTTGAGAGGTCCATTGGTGGATGGTTTGAGCCCCAGATCCAACAGCGGAGGAGTACATTGAGCCGCGTATAAAAGGCATCTTTGAATGGGCAGACGTGCGCTAGGAACCAGAGTTTGGAGAGGAGGAACACATTGGCCATCAGAGCTCGACCCTGGGGGGTGATGTGCCGCAGGTTCCAGCTGGCAATCCTGGAGTTAACTGCTGCGAGGAGCAAGTCCTCATTGTTATTTTAGCGCAACTCCTTGTTGGTTGGTGAGAACGCCCAGGTGACGGAAGGTACCGCGCTCAGGTTCAATACCAAATGGTGGGGGGAAGGTGGGGGAGCCGACCTGTACAACTGTTGTCTTGGAGGTGTTGACCATGGCGTTGGACGCCTTGGTGTACCTCTCAATGGTCACAGCAGCGAGAGCAACATCCCCAGGGCAGCCAAATGCAATGGCAGTGTCATCTGCAAATGCCATGGTGCGTGTGGGGGCTTTACCTGGGACCAGAATCCCTGTTAGCTTGTCCTGTAAGGAGGCCAAGAGGGGGTCAAGGGTGATGTTGAAAAGGATTGGGCTCAGGGGGTCCCCTTGCCGGAAACCTTGTCTAACTGGTACTGCCACTGTAAAACCCATTGGCGCCAGGACTCTGGTGTGGAGCTGGTCATAGAGCGCTGATATCCAGCGCCTAGCTGTGGGTGGGAGATGGAAGCGTGCCAGGGAAGCATCAATATACTTCCAGGCTACCCGATCATATGCTTTCTCCATATCTAGGAGAGCCACAAAGCCATTCACCTTACGAGAGTTAGCAGTTAAAGTCACATGAAGGTCATTATAGCTGTCCCATAACGACCTCCCCGGAATAAAACCGTGCTGGGATGGGGAGAGGCGAGGTGACACCCATTTGGTGATGCGGTTGGCCAGAAGCTTCGTGAAGAGCTTGTGGTCTGTGTTGATCAACGCTATGGGGCGCCAGTTCGCCAGGTTCTTATGGTCTGACTTCTTGTAAATGAGGGTCATGATTGAGCCTCTGGAGTCGGGGAGGACCTCGCCATTCACCAAGAGTGCAGCGAAGAGGTCGCGGAGGGTTCTGGCTATCACTGCAGGTTCCAGAAGGTACACCTCGAAGGGTATTCCATCTGGGCCTGGGGCTTTAAGCCGTGGGGATTTAAGAAGGGTTTCCATCACCTCCTGGATAGAAATAGGCGCCAGTAGAGCCTCATCAGCCCGTGGGTCAATGGGCGGCTCTGGAGCCCGCCACAGGAAGTCTTGGATGTCCGATGGGTCCACCTGGGTGGCATGGAAGAGGCTGGAGTAGAAGCGGTGTAGTTCCTGCGTGATTTCCTCCTTATCTGAAGTGGTTGTAGTGCCAATCTTCAGTGCAGTAATATCCTGCGCTGTTGACCGGGCTTTCTGTTTCTTAAAGAAGAAGCGGGTGGGGCGTTCCCATTGAGCATAGTAATGAGATGTTGTAAAGTTTGCTGCCCGTTCTTCCTGCAGTGTGAGCTCCAAGCGGAGTGCTTCCTGCGCCTCTTCCCAGTCTTCCAACCATCTGGGAGAGGGCGAAGGCTGGCAGTTTCGCTCCAGATGTCTAATTCTGGCTTCCGCCCTTTTGACTCTGGCGCGAGCTGCAGTCATCTGGGCTTTGGCAAAGTTGTAAGCAACGTGGGTGATGCCCTCCTTGGTCACCGCCCATCTAGCCTTGTGGTCAAGAAGGTGGGGTGGGGGGGAGGTGAGAGTCTCCTGGATGGTCATAGACAGCTTCTCCTTAGTGAAGGGGTTGTTGAGAAGAGCTGGGGCAACCCTAGGCCAGAACCTACGCGACGGTCTAAGTGTGGTGGTGAGGACAGCGGTGAGTGACCTATGATCACTCAGATGGTTGTCACGAGAGATGGGAGAGGAGACGCGGCCAATTAGCAGGGGGCCAATCAGTGCCAAATCTATGCGTGACACTGACTGGAAAGCTCCTCCATCATACTGGATCCTAGTCATGCAACCTAGGCCAGACGCGGAGGGTGGAAGCGCATCTATAAAGCCACTCAGGCGAAGGAAATCCTGGAGGCGACTTGATCCAGGGCGTTCCTTTGCTGCAGGGGTAAGAGTCACGGATGCGACTTATGGTTGTGTTGAAATCTCCTAAGAGGACTGTATTCCGTGGGAGATTGAGTTGGACGAGCTCTTCCAAGAGCCGATTTTGCTCTTGACCTGCATTAGGCAGGTAGATGCTTGCAGCAAAGAAGGAGAAGTCAGGAGTGGTGAGTTTGGCCAGTATGAAGCGGCCACCTAGATATTGTGAAAAAGAATCGGGTTTTAACCTGGGGATTCAAAACAATAAGGGCGGCATGGTTTGTCCAGAAGGAGTTGCCTCCAAACTGTTCATTCCATGCAGATTGTTCGTGGGGGAAGATATGGGGCTCCTGGACAGCAGCAATGTCAATTTGTGCTGACCTGAAGTTGCGGAGGAGGCGGGCTATCCACTTAAAGTCCCGCAACCCATTTGCGTTGATGGATTGCAGGGCCAGGGTGCTGCCATGGGGACTCATAGATGTTCCCCTCCATGTCCTGGGGGGTTGCCAGCGCTTAAACCTGCTGCTGTAAGGCGGCTAGTTTTGAGTCCTTTAGCTTGACTATTAGCTGCAATCCGTGAGGAGCGTCGAAGGTTCTGAGGGGAAGGAGAGGGTGGGGGGCGGAGGACCCAGTAAGCCAGCCTAGGATGCTGCCCCCGCTCCGTTGCAAGGGAAGGACCTGAGGGTGCTCAACGGCGACCTCCGCGGTGTCCCCATTTGATGAGTCTGAGTCCATATTCACTTCCTCCAACACTGCAAAGGATCCGCGCAAAATGGACTGTGAGGTTGGGGTAGGACTCTTTGAGGTGGCACTTCTACCGCAGGCCGCGGGTTGCCAGTCCATGCTGGTGGGCATAGCTCCATTGGGAGCTGAGGGTTGATGCAATAAATCGCTGGTGGAGGTTGGTGGGGGTGCCGCGGAGCCCTGAGTGGGGGTGGCTGACGAGGGGCACCTTGTGGGAGATGCCTTGTGCTTGGTGAGAGAGGGAGTTGACTCTGGGAGATTGGAGGGGTGCCCACTGGAAGGGGCATGAGCGCGAAGGTATCCCATACCAATAGTGGGGTTAGCTGTTTCAACTGCTAGGCGTAAGGCCTCAGGGGACAGGTCTTGAATGGGAACCCATTGTGTGGGTTGTGGAATTGCTGCTGCGGCCATGTGTGATAGTTTTTGGCCTGGTTTAGGCCCCTGGGTGGTGGCTAAGAGGGCTTGTTTTCGAGCTGTGCAGCCACTATACAAGTGTCCAAAGGGCGTTACACCATGAGCACCGGGGGCGCGCCTGATCAGGGTCGACAAAAAGATCTCAGGCATGCCATAACTACCGCCACACGAGGAATAACCTCAATGTTGCGGGATACAGTGGGGGAGGGGATGAACGACGCCCTAGCAGTGCGAGCTCTTTGAGTGGGAGCATAGTAAGAGGGGACGCTAAAGTCCACTGAAAGAACAGACCCAAACTCCATTAAACCACGATGGAGCGCCAGTTTAAGAGACTCAGGATCAACAGTCGTTGGTAGGTTGGAAAAAGTAACCCATGAAATTTTCTCCAGGTGAGAGCGTGCGGGAGATGTGAAGCGATCCACGTGGAATAATGACCTGGAGGGTGGCAGCATGGTCAGCAAGGGCAGCTTCAGTGAAGCCCACATCGATGTAGTGGCCCTCCACTGATTCATGGATGGTGGTGTTAATTGGGAATGTCTCCGCAATCGCTGCAAAGTATGAGAAGTAATCCTCTGTATAGAATTCAACAGGGTTATGCCCATAATAAAGGCGAATTGCGTGGAGAGGGTTGAGCGAGGTAGAGCTTTTTGCGCTCTAGTTTCAGCCCATTTCTTCTTAACATGCGCAATAAATGTTACTTCACGGGGATCAGCTTTGGGTAGCGTTGGTGCCAGAGGTTTTTGCCACGCCCCAGTGGCTCCTTTGGTACGTTTGTGTTTGCTTTGGGCTGCAATCGCAGGTTGAGTGTGAGCTGGTGGTTTGAACAAGTTTGTGGAGTTCCCTTGTTGCTGGAATATTACAGCAGTTGCTGGCGTCATATCAAATTGAGGGGCGGATTGTTGGGCCTCGCTAAATTGGGGAGGCCCATCCAGATTGGAATTAACTCCAGCCAATTGGGAGGAGGGCGATGTTTCATCACCATCCCACTCTATTTGGGTAAATTCAGCCTGAGTATTTGCTGTGATTTTGTGGGCAAAACTCACTTGCTGATTGGTGAATTGGTCGTTTTCAGCATATGGAGATAAAGTGCCGACTTGAGAAGTGCCGATTATGGGGTTTAAATGGGACGGGTGAGATTGGAACTGGTGTGAAGTTCCAAAATCCGAACCATTTGAATCCCCATTGGGAAGAGTAGATTGTCCCAATTTGGTGCTTAGTGAACCAGAATGTGCGGCTAATCCAACCTTACATCCGAAGATTGGGGGTCAGGTGATTGTTGGGCCTTGCTAAATTGGGGAGGCCCATCCAGATTGGAATTAACTCCAGCCAATTGGGAGGAGGGCGATGTTTCATCACCATCCCAATCTATTTGGGTAAATTCAGCCTGAGTATTTGCTGTGATTTTGTGGGCAAAACTCACTGGCTGATTGGTGAATTGGTCGTTTTCAGAATATGGAGATAAAGTGCCAACTTGAGAAGTGCCGATTATGGGGTTTAAATGGGACGGGTGAGATTGGAACTGGTGTGAAGTTCCAAAATCCGAACCTTTTGAATCCTCATTGGGAAGAGTAGATTGTCCCAATTTGGTGCTTAGTGAACCAGAATGTGCGGCTAATCCAACCTTACATCTGAGGGTTTGGGGGCCAGGTAGCTGGGTATCGCCACTCATGGAGGGAGCCAGAAACACGGCGTCAGCAATAATAGATGGGGCTGAATTAGCTGACACAATGGGGGAGGTGAATGCCTGGATGGGCTGAGTTGCATTCAACTGAGCAGGCGCCATTAAAACAGTGTGGGTGATGGCCTCCTTGGTTGAGGGGGCCCAGCGGGTTGGTGGGAGGCAGCGCACAAAGAGCTGTTAGGCGTGCAGGTTGCAGAAGTGCGATCAGGTGAACTGGCGCTAGTTGAAGTAGCTCCAGGTTGGGGGGTGGTGCCTGCTTTCATGGCTGCTGCTTGAGAGCGGGTGATTCTGGTTGACCCTGAGGTGGGTAACCGAGGGTTGCTTCGTTTGGGGGTGGTGCTGGCTCGTTTGGCATAGCCTGCGGGTTCTTTTGCGGGGTTTCCAGCCATATTTGCTAATAGTTTTCGTAAATCTCTTTAGTGGAGCTAAATTTCAGGCTGAATTGATTTTCGAAAAGTGATGCTTAGCAGAAAGAGAGTGCAGGGTGCTCATCATGAGTTAACAGTTTGCACTGATCACCAAGCTCTCTTGTATTTTCGCAAACCCCAAAAATTGGCACACCGGCAAGCCCAAACCTATTGGGACCTGTGCAGTTTTAACTTTAAATATGAATTTGTCAAAGATGCACTAAATGTCTTTCCTAATTTCCTAAGCCGTAGTCCCACTCACTGCCCCTCAGAAACTGAGGTAGAGGATCTTGTTACCGTGATTCCTACCACTCAAATTCTGTCAATCATTCCCTCTGTTGTTTCCTCCACCGCATTGTCACCCAATGACCCATTATTGGCCCAGGTGTTAGCTGGTCAAACATCCTGCCCTGAGGGTATGGAGTTGATTGAACAATTGACTCACTCGAGTCCCAAACACTCCCTATATTCTCTAGAAGAAGGTCTCATTTACTTTCATTCTTGTGTTTGGGTTCCCCCCTCCTTCTGCCTGCCCATATTCCGCGCACACCATGATCCCCCCACGGTTAGACACCCCGGTAACAAGAAATGCATCGACTTAATCAAGTGAACCTTTAATTGGGCTGGACTGACCAAAGAGGTTCCAGCTTGATTGCCAATTGTGTTATTTGTGCTAGGGCCAAGTCAGACCGTTCCAGAAAGAATGGTCTTCTACACCTGTTACAACAGGCGGAAGGTCCATGGACCTCGGTGTCCATAGATTTCATTGTCAACCTCCCCTGTTCTAATGGTTTCACAGCAGTAATGGTAATGGTAGATTGCTTTACCAAATTTTCCATTTTTATCCCTTGTACTTCCGCGATTACATTGGAAGATATTGCCCATCTTTTTGTATGAAATGTGTTTTCAATGTTTGGCCTTCCCCAGGAAATTGTTAGTGACTGGGGTACTCAGTTTACTGCGCAGTTTTGGAGTGAACTCCTATCAATCCTGAAGATAACCCCCTGTTGATCCACGGCGTATCACCCCCAGTCTGATGGCCAGACCGAGCGGGTTAGCCAAGTTCTTGAACAGTACCTGCATTGTTATGCTGTAGCAGGACAGGATACCTGGGCCGATGACTTTCCTCTTGCCCAATTTGCATACAATAATGGGACTCACACTTCCACAGGTTTTTCACCATATGAGGCAACATTGGGTTATAACCCATCATTCTCAGTTGGATCATGTTTACAACCAGAAGTGCAAGCTGCCGCGGATCATACGCCCATATCCAATCGACCCAAGCTCTAGTGCAGGAACACCTCACTAAAGCTATTGATGACTATAAACAATTCGCGGACTGCAAGCGTCTTCTGGGTCATGAATTTATGGTGGGTTCTTATGTTATGCTCAATACTCGCCATTTGCAAATCCAAACCCCTTCCCACAAATTCGCCAGCAAACGTTCAGGCCCTCACTTAGTGGAGCAGGTACTGGGTAATGGAGCATTCTGGTTGAAGCTTCCCGCGCTGTGGAAGCAACACTCAGTTTTCCATGTATCCCAGCTGTCGTACTTTAAGGGTGTAATTTCCACAGACCTAGAACTAATCATCATCAATAACAAGGAGGAAGCTGAAGTGGAGGCCATCCTGGCATCTCAGAAGTTGTGACGATCAGTCCAATATCTTGTGGCCTGGAAAGGATATCTATCTTACAAAAACAGTTGGGTCAAGGCACGCAATTGCGTGAATTGTATGGTCCTGGTTGACATTTTCCACACATCCCACCCCAAGGCTCCCCGCCCACTTCAGAAGGCTGCGATGATTATAGCTATCAGGTTACCCAAAGTGCATAAGAATGTGGTTCTGGTGCAGTTTCCCAGTGGGGGGCCATCCCTTTGGGAAAAGGAAAGGGTAATGTAGGTCTCGGGGGTGTCCTCTGGCTCTCAATCAAGCTATCTTTCCATTCCTGAATAAGAAGACACCAAAGAGGATGGCGGTACCCCTCATCACCCAGGGTGACCTCACCCACATAGTTGATGATTGGTGGGTGATAGCCCGTCTGCTTCAGATCCCACCCCCAATTCCCTCACTCACCTCAGCAGAACTGTTGCGAGGAAATAGTGAAATCTGTGCTGAGATTATTGAACTGAAATTGGTCGGATCTAATTTGGGTGGCAATTGGGCTGATGGCCAAAATTTAAATGGCTGTAAAAGTATGAAGAATGAGATATCAGGAAAACTTTTCTTTCTCGTTGCAAACACTTTTGCAACCCATTCAATTCAGGACTAAATCTAGTTTGATAATCTCATAGAGGGGATTAGTCTGCGCCCATGTCTGGGAGCAGTTGGGCAAGCAAGGCAAGAGGAGCAGGCGGAAGGCCCACGGCCTCTAACGTTCAAAAACGCCCCAGAGAATCCGGTGGAATAGAAAAAAATCTAAAAAAACTGGCGGTCACAATTTCCCCAGAGATATTCGCGTGGCAAGCATGATGCAACCAATACATCAACACGCCACATTCCCAGCAACTTTTGTCAATGGAATTCAGAGTCCGAGTGTATCTGGACATCCAAAAAATGGCCCTATGGGAAAAATTTTGTGAAGATGTACACAAAATTTTCCTGACCGCGGTGTATGTTGCACCTCACTCCATGTCGCGCGGTTGGCTGGACCTAGGTTTCAAAAGCAAAATAGCAGCAGACGAGGCTGCAGCAGTGCGCATAGTGGTTGACCTCCCTGAAGGGCAACAGGTCATCAAAACTAAAAGCACCAGATGGACAAAATCAAACCAAATTTTCCTCACGGTTGACTTTTTGCCTACTACGGTAAAACGTGACATTTTGGAGCAACACCTGAAAGATGGTCTCGCCATATATGGCGAAATACAATCTTTCAAAATGCAACGTTTCACGCTGATGCCACACCTGTGCACCAGCAAAGCCATTGCAGTTCTGACCCCAACTGAGGAGATCACGAAGGACCTAACCCAAATCACGCACTCAACCTTTATTGACATTGCAGGGCACACCACCCACCCATTCCGGGTAACCGTGGACAGCGCGCCCCCCATTTGCACCCACTGTGATGCATTCGGCCATAAGGCGCATGCATGCCCCATCAAAGAGGGCGTCACATTCCAAGAGCACCCCTCGGCGGCCATGGCCAGCGGAGAGGCGCACTACGAACCAACTGCAAGCACCAAGGAGGCTTTCCCGTGGGGAGCACAAGGCTGCTACCTATTGGTAAAGCCCATCTCCCCGCAGGAGTGGAAGAAGGCCAAGCAGGCGCATAGGGCTCCAGCCAAGGAAGCGGCCAAGGCCACCACCACCATCCCACACTCACAACGCCAGGGGGACATGGAGACCTTCGCGGCGGAAGCAACCCAGGAATCCATCACCCAATCAGATTGGGAGGCCCATGCTGAATGGGCCACTCAATCCGAGGATCCGATGGGAGATTTGATCTCACCCAATCACTGCACCCAAGCCCCAGTCAAAACTGACATGGGACCTATCCCAACTGAAAAATTTTTTTTTGCCCTACTCAACGGTGCACTGAACTTATCTGCACCGCAAAAAATTCGTCTGACGTTGGGAAAACAAAAAGCGAAGGCCAAAGCCAACGTGACTCTTTCCGCAAAAATTAACAAAAACCCCAATAGCGTTGCTGCTAATACCTGCACTGCTGTGAAAGCCCGTGGGGACCTGGAAGAGGCTGGTGGGCCCAGGGCCCACCCCTCACACCTAAGGTGCGATGGGGGAAACCTTCACTCTAGGGACGCTGAATATCGCCAGACTCAAGGCCTCCCTGTCCCGGGCTAGGAAACTGATTTTTTACAAAACAATTTACCCATGGATATCCTGGCCATCCAGGAGTCCCACTGTCCACGAGGTTCCGAGGAGCTTGGAAAACAATGCTCCTACCATCCCTATCCTTTTGGTTGAAGCACTGTGGGGTGCTAATTCAGAAAAACAATTTTTTCAAATTTACATCTTCAGAAACATTCCTAAATGGCCGAGTGCTCGTTGTCACCTTCTCATGGGCTGATGTTGCACACACAATCATCACATTTACGCCCCAAATGGTGCACAAGAGTTGTCAGGAATTTTCTCACCAGTCAAATCCCTCTGCTACCCCCAATTCTTTCCTAATTGGCGACTGAACTGTTGGCTAACCTCACCAACGGACCGTGGCCGCCCTCACCCCACGCCCCACAGGGTCATGTAGAACTATGCATTCTAAAAGCCACCCTTGGGTTAATGGATGCGCTGCCACGACATGCCCCATAACCGAAAACATGACGCGTCCCCCACATCCACAATGGCCAATTAAGGTCCATGACCCGCATTGACCTTATTCTAGTGCAAACGAAATTCCAACCCCACATATCCCACTTCAAAACAACGAAAATGGAATTCTCTGACCACCGACTGTTCTCGATAACATACCACTTACCCGTCACAGTTGCAAAGGCCCCACATTGGTACAAAATACATCCCCCAGAGCTCACGTCGCCAGGATTTTCTACGTGGGTGGAAGAGGCAACTTTGGCAAAATCATTTGTTGCACCATTTTGCGCGGACCCCATTTCCACATGAGCAACTTTCAAAGAAGACACCATCCACCACTATTGCCATCTCTCATCCAGACGCTCACGAGCCACATTGGCGGTTATATCGTGCGCGTTGGTGGAATTGGCCCACTTGGAGTCCAACATTCCAGCCTCAGGATATAGCCCTGCATGGGGCCAGAAGTGGGCGGAGGCAGCCGCCCACCTCAACGCACTTGAAAGGCAACACAAACATTGGGTTTGTGTCCATTACAGGGCCACACGCATCACTAAAGGCGACAAGTGCACCGCATACTTCTTCAAAAATTTTTTGCACTACGCCAGAGCGTGGCCTGCACACAGGTGCGAAGATTGGATAATTCTATTGTGGACACACCGGCTGAAGTGGCAATCAAAATGCAAAGATATTACTCCAAGTTATACCGAGCCGAACCAATTCACCCAGCTGAAATGGTGGAATTTCTTGACAGAGCTCA
>JAKSZP010014121.1:0-16694 GCA_022478985.1 Massospora cicadina | reverse complement strand
GTCGCTATCCTGAAAGGATTAGGAGGAAAACCTCGCCTATAAATATCCATGCCTTTTCTTAAATAAAGTTACGTTTTTTTCTCCAATTTGTCTTTAGTTTTATTTATTTCTAGAGCCTCTGTACAGCAAGCTCCTCTCTGGTTATCAAATTCCCTGGTTTAATACAATAGGTCCCTTGTCACCTATTCTCCAGCTTATATCAAGTTACCAGACCCTACATTTAGGATTCCTGGCTCTCCCCACTGTCTGCTCGCTGCAGGACCTATTAACCCATCCATTTTGGTATGCTTTAATGGAACTATTGCCCTCAGCTACCTTATCCTGACATTCCTTAAAATTAGTTTTAGAAATGTCAGATCATACTAGCTATATATAAACACTAAAACATAAAACTTCACCATTAGGAAGGTTACTCAGGTTAGGTATATAATATGTAATTAGTAGTTTTTTCTATGAAGTATATATACATATATATAAATCAATATATGAAAAAAATCAATGGTAATTTGTAAGACAAAGAGACACCAAAATCATTATGTAAAGTCAGAAAATTCTATTCTTTTAGCACTAGTGGTGCCCAACCCAAAAGGGGGAGCCGCCATGCATCTTTATTTGCAATTAGGCCAAACAAAGGGATTATCATAAATTAAAAAATTTCCAATATAGCCCTTGTATTATCAGCCTAGGAAGCCATATCAGAAGGTGAGGAAGCTTTGGGGAAACTTTTGTCTAGTTCCCGCTTTAGCTGGCGGACCATGGCGGACAACATAGGGGTAGGGGCATCAGCAATATGGGGCATGAGGAGGTATAGCGGCGGGTTTTCTTTGTTTATGAGGCCAGCGGTATCCATTGCCTCAACGTAATGAGCAAGTTGATGCTAAGCGAAAGTGATGAGAGTCAGCACACAAGTGAAAGACTTGATGCACTTTTGGGTTTGGGGATAGTTGGGGTCAAAAAGAGAGGTTTTTGCTGCATCAATGCAAGTGCGGCCCACACCAAAAGCGAGCTCCTCAATCTCATATTTTGTATCTTCCTCAAAATCATGTGGAAAATTGGGGATCAGAATACCCTCAACTGGGGGTTCCATCACCCCATAGAGTTGCTGGCGTAGTAGGGTGTTAGCAGGAGCATCAGAAGCTTCTTTTGCCATTTTATTTATATTTTTATAAACTAGAAAACTGTTTTTAAGGCGAAAATGGTGGGGGTGCAAATAAGCAGGATTGACAAAGAATTCCTCTAAAGCAAAATCAGGCTTAACATTATAAGCCTGATCCAAATCATCAATCCATTCAAACGCTTCAAATGGATTTAAATTGGCTAGTGTCAGCCCAGCCACCATAGTTGGAAGGTTGGCAGCACCTTATTGGCCATGAGCTGTTGACCATGGCAGCTCAGCTGAAATTGTTTCAGCCATCAGCGCAAGGTACCATAATTTGGCTGAATGTTTTAAATTTTAAAATTTTGATTGGCTGCAGCTGTGGAAGCCACGCCAGAATTTGCTGAGGTTGGGGGCAGGAGGATCACGCCCCATTGGAAACATTGGGGTGAGGCAGCTGCTGGGGCAGCGCTGGAGGGGGGAGTGGTGGAAGCGGTGGAAGTAGAAGCCATCAGGCACTTGCGCTTCAAGTATTCAAGCTTAAAACACAAGGGGCAGATGGCGCAGTCATTTTTGATGCGCGCCCAAAAAGGATGATCAGGGGTGGACCTGATCATGGTGCGGGGGGAATCATGAGGTGGGTGTCACAATGAAATAGGCGAATCATCATGAAGGCATGAGGGCCTGCCAGATGATCCGCCCCATGGGGCACCATGAACTGAAACACGGGGTCTGCGCTGTAAATGGCCAAACCCTCCATGAGCTTGTGGCGGAGGTGTTTGGGGGAAAGGAAGGGGGGCAACCTGCGAACTGGACCACCAGAGTGGCCTCATCTGGGAGCTGGGTGCAAATGGTGGGCAAAGGAATTTTTTTATAAATTAATTGCAGCTTAGCTGCTGCCACTGCATCTGCTTCTGAGCGGAAGCTGAGGTTAAAGTGCCCCTTAAAGGGGTGGAAGTCAATATATCTGGCAGGTTTGAAAACCGCTGTGGCCATCTCAATGATGGCTGCACTTTCATATGGGAAGAGATTCCCATATTCAACCCGGAGGCCAAAACGCAAATTGCTCCATGGGAGCACCGCCTGAGAGCTTGTGAGGTGGTGGGCTAAGTCCCAAGGGGGGACATAACGCTGGTAGCGTTGGGAGGGCTAGCAGAGCCAGCCCAGGCGCGCTTCAGCGGCGGCTGAAAGACGCCAGATGGCGGCGCATCACCACCCCAGGATGGGGCAGCAGTTGTCAATTTCATTAACATTGGTAAGCTTTGGCTCAATCAAGCGATTGTGTTTTATATTTTTTTAAAAAATCTGAATTTGGCTTTGATTTAGGTATCAAAGCAAAAGAAAGAAAAGTCAATAATGCTATTAAGGTGCTTATTTACAGCTTTTGTCATAAGATAAAAGTACCCATTTGTTAATAAAAAGGTTTAAAAATCATTTAAAAAATACTATAAGCTGGATAACAAATAATTTTTATGGATATCAAGTAGATTCCTATGAATGCTTGATACTAAAGTCATGAAAACCTTAGAGTAATAAACCAAGAATAATAATTAGATTTATTAAAAAAACTCTCTTTTGCTTCAACATCCAAATCAAAGCCAATTTGTATTTTTTAAAAAAATACAAAAAATTGCTGTTTGATTAAGCCAAAACTTATGAATGTCAATGCTTTTGACGCCCGTTGCCACAGCTTAAGGTGATGGTGCACTGCCATCTGGCAAATTTCAGCTGCCACTGAAGTGCGCCTGGGCTGGCTCTGCTAGCCCCTCTAACACTAATGGGCGTTATGTCCCTCCTCAGGACTTGGATCACCATCTCACAAGTTCCCAGGTGGTGCTCCCACAGATCAAATTGCATTTTGGCCTTTAAGTCAAATATAGGAACCTCTTCCCATATGCAAGTACAGCCATCATTGAATTGCCACAGTGGTGTTTAAACCTTCCAGATTAATAAATTTCCACCCCTTTAAGGAGTATTTTGACCTCAGTTTTTATTCTGAGGCCAATGCAATGGCAGCATCTAAGCTGCCATTAATTTTAAAAATATTTCACTTCCTACCATTTGCACCCAGATCCTGGATGAGGCCATTTTGGTGGTCCAGTTCTCCAAGTTCCCTCCCACATTTCCCCTGAGCACCTCCGCCATGAGCTCACAGAGGGTTTGGCTATTTACAGTGCAGACCCTGTGCTGCAATTTGTGGCTCTGAATAAAGCAGATCATTTGGCAGGGCCACGTGCCTTTGCTTCAATTTAACCATTTCATCATGACACCCATCTCACAATTCCCCCTCACACGGTGATCATATCCACCCCTGATCACCCATTCTGGGAGTGTGTTGAGAATGGGTGCACCATTTGCCCCTTGTGCTTCAAGCTTGATCACTTGAAGCACAAGTGCCATACAGCTTCCATTTCCGCTGCTTCCGCCCCCCCTCTGGTGTCAGCTTAGCTGCTGCCACACCCAAATTTTTCAAGTGGGGCTTGATTCTCACACCCCTAACCTCAGCGAATCCTGGCATGGCTTCTAAAGCTGCAGCCAATCAAAATTTAAAAATTAAAAAAATTTTATTGATTTATGGCAACCTGAGCTGATGGCTGAAACAGTTTCAGATGATCTGCTGTGGTCAACAGTTTGTGGCCAATCAGCTCCTGCCACTGCCCCAATTCTGGTGGCTGGCCCAGTGCTGGCTGAATCCAATCCATTTGAGGCTCTCAAATGTATTGAAGAAGACAAATGGCTGTACCATGTCAAGCCAGACTTTGCTTTGTAGGAATTTTTTGTTGATCCTCCCAAATTGTGGCCCCATCGTTTTCACCCAAAAATGGGTGCCCATTATATAAAAATATTAATAAAATGGCAGTCAAAGACGTGGATGCTCCTGCCAACACCTTACTCTGCCAGCAACTTTATGGGGCGATGGAACCCCAAGTTGAGGGTATTCTGATCCCCAATTTCCCACATGATTTTGAGGAGGATGCAAAGTATGAGATTGAGGAGCTCGCTTTTGGTGCAAGCCACGCTTGCATTGATGCAGCAAAAACTCCACTTTTTGACCCCAATTATTTCTAAAACCTGCCAGCACATCAAGTAATTCACTTGTGTGCCTTCTCTCATTACTTTTGCTGAGCATCAACTTGCTCAATATATTGAGGCAATGGACACTGCAGGCCTCATTAATGGGGAAAACCCTCAATTATATCTCCTTATGCCACATGCCACTGATGCCCCCACTCCTATGCTATCTGCCATGGTCCGCCAGCTAAAGCAGGTGATGGACAAAAGTTTCCCCAAAGCTTCCTCGCCATCTGAAGAAGCTCCTAGGCTGAAAACCTAGGGGCTATATTAGGATTTTTATATACAATAATACCTTTATTTGGCTCATTTGCAAAATAAAGATGCGTGGCGGCTCCCCCCTTTTGGGTTGGGCACCACTAATGCCAAAAATAATTAGATTTATTGCCAGCCAATAAGATAAGCTACAATGACATACAGCATATATCAGTCATGATGGAATTCTGTTCACTAGTTTATGGGCAAAGTATAATGAGACTTCAACAAAGTCATGTCCAATATCAAATAAAAAGGTATCTTGCTGTATCACACTTTAAAATAGAGGCCTAAAGTTTCTAATCTGTGTTCATAAATAATTGAAGGCCACATACAATTCAAGAAACTTTAGAATTGTATGACACTTAAGTGATAAGCTAAATGAGATGTTGTATTCTAAACTTGATAGACTATTGTTTTAAACTGTATCATAAGCAAAGCTAGGGAGTATCTTTTAGTTTTACTTACTCAGATGATTAAATCACTTTTCGCTTCAATGACTCCTCCCTCTTCATATATTAAATAAATCTTTATTTTAGTATTGATTATTATAATTAATGGTAACTATCAAAGCTATGAAGCTATTCGTAGAATATTATTAATACCATATATAATCAAAACTTTATGAAACCATTTAATCGATCTAGTAAACCATTTCTCTGTTTTTAAAATGTTTTTTATATATATCACAGAAGATAATTAGAAGCAGACCACAGTTTCTATATTTTTGGCTCATATAATGTAGCTTAATATAAATTAATTGTTGTCAACTTATTACATACAGTGTCAAATCTAAGCTTAGAATATAGCACAAGCCTCTAATTAAGTTTACATTGCTAGTCAGACATTAAACATAATTAACATTATACATTTGATATCACAGAATTCTAACAGTAAACTTATTTTAAGAGTTTAATAAGAATGTATATCATAGAAGCTAAGTATATTATTTTTTTAAGATTCCCTATCAGAAGAACTTAATAATAAATCCTATACAAAGGAATTAATGTTTGCTATTGCATAAAACATATCAATTTACAACTATAATCAAGCATATATATGGTGCATCTGCTGTCAGACATTTTCCCTTCCAGCTACAAAATAAGAATGTTGTGCGCCAAAATTGGACAAAAAGGGGAAATGCTGGACATTTACAAGTCCAAGGTAATGACCCAATTAATTTAAATAATAATAGTGATTTCATCAGCCTAAAGGACCCTGGCCAATTCTCAGTGAAACCCCACAAATTGGGGTAACACTGTTACAAATACTAAATGGGCAATTAGTACAAAGTCAGGCAGACGAATTTCCTCAACCACACAAGGGAACATGGGGAGTCCATTATCAGTTTCTCCCACTGCCATGTCAAATTCCCTTTAAAACCTAAGTAGGGACCACCCCCTTTTATAGGCGTGGCGGAGGTCCCCCAAGGTGAAATAATTTTGGCTAATGGGGATTGGCTATAATTTATTAAAACATTACCCCACAGGTATGTATTACCAAAAATTAACTCCCCATCTGCCATTCAGCCAAAGTGAAGCGAGTTTTTCAAGCTTTGATAGGCTGAAATTGTATATTTCCTTATTTGGATGGTAACAAGCCATTTCAAATTTATTATTGAATTTCCTTCAATACCTGAGCAGTTTAAAAACTGACCAATTGGATATTGAGAGAGTTTTTTTTCCTTATCCCATGCAGTGCTTAATTAAAACTTTAAAAACCATAACTTTCTAGTTTTTGGAGTTTAATTATCTTTATTATCATATTCAGTGGTTTAAATCCCCAATTGTTGGATTTTTGGTAAACAAGCACCAGCAATAATCTTTCACGCCCAAAAATCCAACAAGTGGTGCTCACTACAGGGGTACTCTGTATACCACCAAAATACCGTTAAAATAACAAAAATGATGACTATTATGGAACCAAAGCTAGCTGCATTAGAGAACCAACTAGCCAGTGCTTTGTCTCACCTCAAAAGGCTTGATCAGCACTCTCCACAAGGTCCTTATGGGCCCTCCCCTATAATTCTTAAACCTCCGTTCAGAGGCAAGTTCACACCTAGTGAGAGCAGTATTGCCTCATCCCTTTATGTTTATAAATCTGCGATGGAAGGAGCAAATGACCATCAAAAAAACAGGTATATACTTCCCTACTTGAGTCAGATGGCATAGGAAACACGGTTCCTCAAATGACCACACTTACCACCTGGGCGGAGGTTAAACAAGCGCTGATTGATGAGTTTATTTCTAAGCAGAGTTTGCAACGGCAAAAACAGGCCTTTATGTGCCCTAGCCTGCAAGAGAAAGAATTGGCCCCCTCATTTGTTGAGCAATTCTATAGCAAAGCTCAACCTCTGTTGCTGGCCAAACCGCTTTCTCTAGATGATGCTATTGCAGATATCATGTCTAGCTTGGCATTTTATCCCTCTTAAGCAATGCATATCTCCGCAGTCAAGCATACCTTCTGTTGGGATTTTTGCCCATATTCCCAGCTTGCTAGATTACCAGGAGTTGCTAGGGGATAATTCCCTAATGCGAGGTGAATTGGAAATTGGTTGACCCTGATTTTGGAGTAACTATGCTTGGGGATATTAATTCTTGGAGTATAGGCTTTTTTCCGCCAAGTCGTTTTGCACAGGGTATTAGCCACTGAGCAACCAAATTGGACGATATGAAGATCGCCAACTTTAAATAAAACTTGATATACTATATATGGTGCTATTGCCCCTTATTTTGACCTTTATTATTTAATACAAATTGCAGACTTATCTGCAACCACCTAATCATGGAAAAAAACCTCTTCTTCAATCCTCCGTGTGACTCTTTATATCTCAGTTCCCCCAGCTGGATGCAACCTCATCTTGGTAGTCTTCTATTCATCTTCCCTTTTCTAGAAGCTCTCATTTATATCGAATATCAGCGTAATTCCCCTCAATTCACTGAATGATCATCATTTTGATCAATTATAATTCATATACCTTTCCCATAAATCTTGAGACTCATTTCAATTCCCTCTATGATCCACCGGTATGAGTAGCATATCTTCCAGACATATAAACTTCCTGACATTACCCCCCCCTCCTTTGACTGGATGTTAGGCTCTTACTGTTTATATGCTCAAAGGAACTTCATGTAACTCAGTTGATAATCTGACCCCCACGCAGGTTCCTTGATAGTGTAGACATCTATGCCAGTCTTCTTGATTATCTCAAATGGCCCGGCCCAGATGTTGGAGAGCTTGTTTTTCCACCCAAATCCGTGCTGGTCATGGAATAAAACATGGTCCCCTACAGTGAACAGCGGTAGTTCTCTCTGTCTTTTCTGATCATCTTCCTGATCACGAATCTTCTTAGCCAAACTAGTTGAGTAGGCTTCCGTTTGCAGCTTGATCAATGTATCTGTAAGAGTCTTCAAATATCGCTGAGGGTCCACACCACCAGTGTCCTCTACACATGAATAAAGCAAGGCGGGCAGAGCCAGATGTCAACCATACAGCAGTTGGAACGGGCTCTTACCAGTGGACATATGATAGCTGATATTATATGTGAACACAGCTGTAGGCAAAAGGGCACTCCATTATAAGGGCCAATCCTTTACCAATTTATGGAGTATGTTCACTAGAGTTCCGTTAACCCGCTCCACCATTCCATTTGATTCTGGATGATAGGGGGTGGTCAAAACCCTGCGGATCGCCATCAACTCATTCAACTTCAGTAGGATGTGTGAAGTGAAATTTGTTCCATTGTCCATTAGAATGAACTGCGGGCAGCCATGTCGCTGTATAACACTCATAATAAACTTGGCGGTGGTGACCTCACCCAAGTCGTTAATGACCCTGTCCTCCACTCATTGAGTCAAGTGATCAATGGCGAAGATTGTATACTTAGATCGATTGGCGCTAGTTGGCAGAGGTCCCACTACATCAATGGAAACAGTGTGCCAGGTGAACTGGGGCTTAACCAGCTGGTATGTGGTCTTCTTGTGGAATGGCTTTTCCACTTGACACTGATGGCAACAATTAACTATTTCCAATACATCGTAATGCATTCTCTCCCAGTAGTAATGGGGTCACAAAATCTCCAGCGTTTTCCACAAGCCTCCGTGTCCTACAGCCCGATGAGCATCCATAATAATTGTGAGTCTATCTGAAGGTTTAGGGAAACTCAGCGTTGAGTCTCCAATACGCTTATATAGTTCCCCCTTGCGTAGAAAAGTATCTTCCCTGAGCCCATCTAATACCTTGATCACCTGTGGCGGCTCAGCCTGGTATTTGTTCGCCACCATCTTCTCATACATTATGTCAGCTAAATCCGCTGTGATAGTGACCGTTGGCAGCCAAGAAAGACAATCCGCATTTTGATGTTTTGCCCCCAGATGGTGTATAATCTCAAAATTAATACGCCTGGAGCTTCAGAGCCCAACATGCGAGCCGTCCTTCCAGTTCATGCAGATTCTGTAGCCAGCGCAAGGAAGCGTGATCTGTCACTACTTGAAATCTTACCCTATGTAGATATACCCAAAACTGTTTGTAAGTGTAGATCACCACTAAACACTTCCACTCAGTCACTGTGTAGTTTTGTTTGTGACAGTTCAAGCTTTGACTACAAAGTGTGACAGGATGCTCCACGCCATCATCGTTCTTCTGGGATAATACTGCACCTATAGCAGAGAGGGATGCATCCATTTGAACTATGAACTGTTTGTTAAAGTTGGGATATTGCAAAATGGATGCACTTGCTAACGCGGTTTGCAACACATCGAAAGTGTTCTGGCATTGTTCTGTCCAATTGAAAGAAGCGTTTTTCTATAAAAACTTGAAAAGTGGGGCCCCAATGCAACTGAAATTGGGAATTAAATGTCAGTAGTACCCGATCATCCCCAGAAACACTTGAATGTCCCACTTATTACCTGGGCGAGTCATCTTGCTAATCTCTTCCACCTTAGCTGGCTGCAGTTTAAGCCCATTTGAATCCATGATGAACCTGAGGTATTCTAATTGTTCTTTAAAGAAATGGCACTTCTGAGGCTTAATTTTGATATTAGCGGCAGCGAGGCACTGAAACACTTGTTCCAAGTGGGCAAGGCGCTCTGTAAATGTCCACAAGAACACGTTGATATCATCGAGGTAAACTAAGATGCAGGACAGCTTTAACTCACCTAAAATCGTATCCACAGCACACTGGAATGTAGCTGGGGTGTTGCACAACCCTTATGGCATGTGAGTCAGCTGGAATAACCCTCTCAAAGTGATGATAGCACATTTCTCCTGTTCCACTGATGGCAATTCGATCTGCCAGTATTCTGAGATCAGATCCATGGTGGAAAAGTAATTCGCCCCACCCAATCAGTCTAATGCATTGTCAATCCATGGAAGAGGGTAGGAATCCTTCTTTGTTATGTTATTGAGTTTGTGATAGTCAATAACTACTCAATTTGAGACATCTTTTTTCTTTAAAATGAGCACTGGAGATGCCCACATACTGTTTGATAGCTCTAGAATTCTCTGCATGATAAGTTTATCCACCTTGTCAGAGACAACCTCTTCTGCTACTTTTGAATGTCTAATAGGATGCGATCAAATGGGAGGGTGATCCCCCATATCTATCCGAAGTACCACCCCTTGAGTGCACCCTAAGTCATGTTTATCATGTGCAAAAATATCTCAATACTTTTCAAATAACGCCATAGCCTTATCTTGCTGTTCCGCCAATAAGCTAGTAAGCGCTTCCAATGGAACCACGGTCAATATGCTGAATGATGAGCTTGCCAGTAGTCTGAGATCCTCTCATGAGACGAAATCATAAATAAAGCGAACTTTCTCTATAGGAACTAAGTGTAGGTAAGCCACCACTTGGTGCTGCTGGATTGTTATTGTCTCCTTCTGTAAATTCGCTAGAAGCACTTTCACCCCCCCATTCCCAGGTAGCAGTAGCCCTGGAGCCTCATGTGGTTTCAGCCGCGAGTTCTGGTGAGGCACCATAATTTCTCCATAAAGCCCTTTAGGGACATCAATTTCAAGCTCAGTCCCTAATATGCACTGGTGTCCAGATGGTAGGCTCAAAGCACTCGCTGCCCAAAGCGGGATCCCTTTATACTTATAAATCTGGTTGGGGAGGGCACTGGTCTGCCACTTCAGTTGTTGATAACAAACAGGAATCACTACATCACTGTACGCTAGATTGATTTGACTAGAGTGGAACAGATCTGTTGGGATTTCACAAGAAGTAAAATAAACAGGGATCTGAAGGTCTAAAATAGTAAGAGTTTCCTCCGCCATATTTATCACAACACCAAATTTCCTCATAAATGCTGCGCCAATTAACATGTCATAGTTGTTATTTGGCAAAACCACTACCAGAGCGGAAGCCCAGACTGACCCAAATCGTAAAGGCAATGCACTATATACTCCTTCAGACACAGTGCTATGCGCCCCTGCAGTCCTATATACTACTTGATGGTCCATATCCAGTTCCAACAGAAGCTTGGCCACCAACTGGGTGGAGACTATGTTCACAGGGTTTCTGTGTCTATGATAGCGCGGATTTTTGTGTTTTGAACAAAAATATCGCAGTAAGTGCATTCTGAGTAAAAAGAACCATCAGTGTTTATTACATGTATGTCCAAGGGCTTTGTATTACTCAAAAAGGAAAAAATGCCCCTAATTTTATGAGGATAGTCAATAGTAATTTTCTCAACTGGAATGGCTGCATTAACCCCTACTAAAGAGGCAACGTCCATCAAGGGATCCACGTTGCTTGGGCTGGTCTGTTCAAGGATCTGACACGAATATGGCTTCTGCACATCCTGGTGGAATTCGGGGCTTGGGGGTGAATTTTTACTCTTAGAAACGGAAGCAGGGGTATCTGACAGAAGCTGTTGGTATAAAAAATCATCCGATTGAGTTCCAAATTCTACCTGAAGAGATGCTTGGGAATCA
Source organism: Massospora cicadina (assembly GCA_022478985.1). Lineage (NCBI taxonomy): Eukaryota > Fungi > Entomophthoromycota > Entomophthoromycetes > Entomophthorales > Entomophthoraceae > Massospora > Massospora cicadina. The sequence continues at coordinate 5,335 of JAKSZP010014121.1, read as the reverse complement.
TTAGGGACAAGTGAATTGGACTTAGCGGAGGTAGAGAGTCCCATCTCTACTCCACTCAAGCTTTTCCCTGATCGATTTCCTCAGTTGGCATTGCATAACCTTGTGGTTTGCTAGGGCAATTACCCGCATAATGCCCTCTTTGTCCGCACTGGAAGCAAGTATTCATAAAAGGTTCATGTAAATAGCTTGCAGCAGAAGGACCAGTTTGGAAGTTGATGGTATGGTTCCAGGGTCATGGATGAACCGGTGTAGTGTATATAGGACGAAAGGGGTCCACTGATTGGTATGAGGGACAAATATGTTCCAGTGGCTGATAACTCGGTTGCTGCGACCCATATCCTGCAGAGTTTGAAGTGGAGACAGCAGAGATTTTTTGGGCTACATTGGGGGCACTGATCGTGGTGGAGAGTCATCATAAGGTGTTCACAATTCAGATAAATATGGCATCTCCATCAAAAACGTGAGACATAGTGTTATATAGTTCCTTATATGGTTTGACAGCCGCCGTCATCAATATACCAACATCCTTAGTAATAAAATGTTAGCTCTGAGTAGTACATGTGCTTCTGCCAGAAATTTTCAGAAAATTCTAACAGGGTCTCATTTCAGTGAAACTGTATAGTCATGAAGTCGGCTTTCCATTGGGCCATCTTGGTAGTGCCCCTGAACAGCTGGAGAACAATTGCTTTAACTTCTTCATAGGATACTGAGCTATTTAAAAGATAGAAGGTAACTTGATCAGCACTTTCCACATCTAGAGTGGACATCAACAGTTCTGCTTTCCATTGATCAGAAGCACCTTCCACAGCGAATTTAAAATACTTAAAGTAACTGTGTAGATTCCCATCACAACTGAAAGGAGGGAATTTTTCAATTTGAACAACCTTGCCTTGCTTCAGGTTTCTACCGCAAGGAGCAGGCGAATTGGTTCCAGAGTGACTAAGGGAACCACCCCTTTGTGCATTATCATACGGCTGGCTGGACGGACTCAAATCCATCAAAAAGGACTTGGGAGAAGTAGTGTCACATGGGGGGTCCATTGCAACGCCCAAAGGATATTTGTTCGCTGATCCAGAGCATTCTTCCCCCAAATCGCCACTAACTGCACCACTTCCCCTGGCTCCTGCATGCTCCACAAAATGTTCATTGATCAACTGCTCTGCTTTAACTGAATAGCATCTACATCGACCATCCTGGAATTCCTGTTGCAGTGTTTCATACTGATGTTGCAACTCCCAATGGAATTCCCACTCAATGTTCAGTTTTTGCTCCATGGCTTGTAGTCACAAGAGGACATCTTCAATTATGTTTTTCATGTGTGCTTACTGCCAGCTAGCATTATCCAATGGTTGATTAGTGTAATTATTTGGTTAAGGAGGGAGGCTTGTTCCTGTACCAATTTCTTGTTGGCTCATCAGAGGGTATCAAGCCGCCCTTGCATGTCCACATACTCTATTGTCTCACCAATTGGAAGAGGGAAGGATCGACAGTGCTCAGCCTGGCTGACAATTTCCAGTTGTGTAACCTGATGGATTAGCTGGAGATATTTGGGAGATGTCAACCAAAGGATAAGCGCATTATCTGCTGTTCGCTGGTTACTCCATTTGATACAAAGTTGGGTTAATTCATCCAATAAGGAACCAACTTGATCCGCCTGCCATTCCATAAGTGTCATTTTTCCTTAATCTGAGCAATCACAGCTTCGAGAGCTTCCGCCCATTTGGCTAGATCCATCATAAAGCACTCAGTATTATTTCCTAACGTTGTTACATCCTGAATCCACTCTGCCAATAGGCCATGCCGATCCAACAGTTCTCCTATTACCTGGGGTAATTCTAGATTTAAAGGTGGTACCAAAATGTCCAATCACCGCAGATGTCCCCAACATGATGGTCCATCTGTACCAGCGCCCCTTATACCTCTGAAAACAAGCAATTGAGGTGGTTGAGCAGGATGCAAGTATCATTTTGCTGTGCTCAAGTGAACTGTAATACATTTCCAATTTCTATATTGTGGCGAGCCAGCACATGCAGTAGTTGGCGAATAGATGGTTGCACATAAGCGACTAGATACTCCTCAACTCCGTGAGTACCAAGGCGGTGAGCCAACCCTGTTGTAGTCGCATCCAGATAAGACATGTACAGGGCGTAGCAATTTTCTTGGTCTCATTGGTTATACAACAAACTCAGGGCATATTCCCCCGCCTCGTTTTTGTATAGTTGATACCCATGAAACAGCCACTCCATAATATCCCACAACTGCTGAGGAGTCACATTAGTGAAGCATCCTTGTTGGTCGCTCATCAGCTCAGGGCAGTTTTTTAATTGCAGATTGATCATAACTTCATCATTCCACAGTTTGGTTACAGTTATTAATACCAGTTTGTTGTTAGTGCCTCCCATGCTTCTTCAACATAACGTGCATGGAATCTGATCAAATTTTTTAGAATGAATGAGGGCTCATCATTGTATCCTAGCATCGAAGAACTACAGTTTACCAGTGGCCCCCTGTAGTGAGCACCACTGTTAATTCTCAGCATATAGGCGTGATTCCGCCAAGTCAGTTTGCACAGGGTATTAGCCACTGAGCAACCAAATCAGACATTATGAACATCGCCAACTTTAATAAAACTTGATATACTATATATGGAGCTATTGCCCCTTATTTCAACCTTTATTACCTAATACAAATCGCAGACTTATCTGCAACCACCTAATCACGGAAAAAGGCCTCCTCTTCAATCCTCCATGTGACTCTTTATATCTTGGTTCCCCAAGATGGATGCAACCTCAGCTTGGTAGTCTTCTATTCATCTTCCCTTTTCTAGAAGCTCTCGTTTATATTGAATCTCAGCATAATTCCCCTCTATTCACTGAATGGTCATCATTTAGAATTATTATAATTTGTACACCTTTCCTGTAAATCTCGAGACTTGTCTCAATTCCGCTTCCAATTCGCTGGTATGAGTAGCATATCATCCAGTCATATCAACTTCCCAACAGGGGATTTTATGATATTTTACTGGTCAGATCCATCGGGGATCAATCTGGATGAATGCTTAAGATCTCGTTGGCCAGAGTTGCCAACAAAATAGGGGCATCTGATAGCGATTAACTATCAGGTGTACTTATTGGTATTGGTCAGGTTTTATCACCAACTGACTGGGAATGTAAGTAGTAAGTTGCAGGGCTAGTGATGCCGCCTGCAACTAGCAAATTGATCAGTTGGTTCATGATCTGCCTTAATGGGTAACAAGTCCCATTACCTAAGCAGGTCGCTAGCCAAATATGGGTGGTTTGCTTGGATTAAGAGGAAAACGTTAGGGACACGTTTTCTAAATCATTCCATTTTAGGTCTCAAGGATGTCCAATGATAGAATCCTAGCCAGGATGGGGAAGACCATCACTGCCGAGATGAGGATGGGTGATTTAATGTCAACGTCTGCTGTTTCATTAAAGAGATGTTAACTGAGGGTTAGACAACCGAATCCACACTATAAATCCCCTAGAATTCACTTATAATAAAAAACAAGTTCTATAGTTATATAGTTTTCATCCAATATATAGTTTAAGTAATATAATTTTCAGCTTTCAATTGTTCTATTCTCCTCAAGGATATTATTGCTGTGTGCAATAATTGGGAGACTCTTTAAAGAAAAGAGTAAGGATCTGAACGGGGATCCAGAGAGAAGCAGAAATAAATCAGGGATTGCTGCAAACTGTGTGTCAAACTGGAGAAACTGTCACCAGGGAATCTCAGAGAAGATTGTGTTGGACAGTATGAGGGAACGAATCCCTATTTTGAGACATCTCAAGTATTTTAAGCAGAAATACTGGCCAAGCATTAGGCTGAGATCTAAGAATTCCATTCAACTATGGATATTAGTCGTCATACTATTATCAACTGATACTATCAAATACTATACAACGTGGACAAATTGCACAAGAAACAAACCTGTGCAAGTAAAAAGTTTATAGGGGTTATTGGCTGATAATAATCAATCCTTATATATTTTTACATCTTCTAAACTGTACGGGATATCAAAGAGGCACTGCTAGAAGTGGCTGACTTTTATGAACCTGAACATCTGCTAAAAGCTCCAAAGTAAGAAACAACTCTGGCCCCTTCAGCCTCTTCTATGGCTGTATCCCTCTGGAACCCAGCTGCTGCAGAGCTGCAACGACAAAATACTCCTCCACCATGTGAGGATAGCTAGAAACTATTGGCATTTATGGGGCAGCGCTCCCCTCCAGCTTCAGGCTCAAAAGCTCAGCTGGTGAAGTCAGTTATCACATTGCCTGGTTCCCCTCTTGCCAGGCGGTATACTAAGGTGGATAAAGTATCACATCCATATAAGCTGATGCCTCAATCCCCCTTATCCTCAACTCAGGCTGCCCCTAGTTCACAACCTGTAGTTATGGGGTAGCCCAAGCCGGTCACTTCTAAGGCAAAAGTTAAAGCCATTACACTTCCAACGCCTCCCTCAAAAGTTGGTACAGCTACAATGCTCCCTTCAAAAGTCAAAAGGGTAGATGAGAGTGACAGATTCCTCCCCTGTGAGGATATTAAGCCGGTTTCTCATCCCCCTCTTAGTATATCATCGAGGTGCATTGACAATCCCTCTGATGATGAGTCTGAAGGGGGTGGTGAAGATGCAGGCTATTATGTTTGGGAGCTCCAATGGAAGTGAAGTTTCCAGATAGGTTGAGGCCTAGAAGAATTGATATAGCTATTATACCATGACAAACCTATCTTCAACAGTTGTTGAGGTTTTCTGAGGTGATTGATACCGCTAATGATGCTGACCAGCTTATTGATACAGTGATCCGATCCACCCAGCAGGTCCTACTCTCCATTATATCAAAGACAAATACCCTGAGATGGCTCATCGCCTTGCCTCCACTCTCCGTTTAAAGGAGGTTCTTGCCCTCCCCCTACTTTTGGTAACACAATAACTAAGATAGAGGTTGTTATCAATAAGGTACGCGTTCTAGCCATCCTTGATACAGGTGATCCAGTGAACGTGGTCTCATCAAAGATCATCAATAAAATTAAGTTGGCGCCAGACCTGGACAATTCACTAGAGTTTGGAACTGCAGGGCCTAAAAAAACTCGAGCTATTGGAGCCTACTCTTCTCTACCCATACAATTTGGGAAGCTCCTACTGGCTGCCCCGCTGTAGCATTAACCAATAACGCATACAACCTACTCATTGGCACGCAATTCATGATTGAGTATGAGGGAATCATTAATATGAAACAGGGATTTCTTGCTTCTAAATTATGAGGTTCCTCTAGTCTTTACAAATGATGAGCCTAAGAAGAAGGAATATACA
>JAKSZP010014120.1:0-16741 GCA_022478985.1 Massospora cicadina | reverse complement strand
ATCTGTTTGAACTATAAAATACTTATCAAAATTAGGGTAGAGCAACATGGGCGCACTAACTAACTCTGTTTGAAGTGTATCAAAGGCACATTGGCGCCATCTGTACATTCAAGAAAGGCATCCTTCTTAAGCAGCTCAAACAGCGGACCTCCAATGCAACTGAAATTGGTTATGAATTTTCAATAATAACCCACCATCCCCAAAAACACCTGAATGTCCCACTTATTAACTGGCTTAGTCATCTTCTGGATAGCATCTACCTTGGCTGGTTGAGGTCTAATCCCATTCACATCCACCACAAACCCAAGGTACTCAAGCTAATCCCTGAAGAAGTGGCATTTCTGAGGCTTTATTTTAATATTGGCCTCAGCCAGTCGGCGAAATACCTCTTCCAAATGGGTCTGGTGCTCAGTGAACATGTGAGAAAAGATGTTAATATCGTTGAGATACACAAGAATGCATGACAGCCTCAGATCACCCATTATGGTGTCCATTGCTCGTTGAAATGTAGCCAGGGCATTACATAGCTCTTGCGGCATACAAGTTGGTTGGAAAAGCCCTTTGGATGTGGTTACAGCGAATTTCTCTTGTTCCACCAAGGGCAACTCAATTTGCCAATAACCAGATATCAAATCCATAGCTGAGAAGTAGCAAGCTCCACCTAACCATTCCAGAACATCATTAATTTATAAAGTAGAGGGTATGAATCTTTTTTGGTGATACTACTGAACTTCCAATAGTCAATTACTATGCGGTTAGTACCATCCTTCTTTTTAACAATTAGGACAGGCGAAGCCCATGGACTCTTAGATGGTTCGAGCATTCCCTTCTCTAAAAGCTTTTCAATCTCCTCGGTGACAACTTCTTCAGCTGCCCGTAATCAGCAGATTGGTCAAGACCTAATGGAGGGATGATACCCAGTATCCAGTCGATGAACAACCCCCCAAGCGCACCCCAAATCATGATTATTAACTGCAAAAATAACTTTTTATTTTTGAAATAAAGCTTCTGTCCTCTCCTTCTGGTCTTTTGATAACCCCATTAAATTCTCCCGCGGTACAACCACCATTGAATTAAGATGCGGCTTGATGGGCAGACAAAATTCATCCAGAGAACTGAACTCATGAACTTGTTTGATCTCCTCAACCGGGTTCAGATGTAAATATGCTATAATATGATGTCAGCGGATTCGAATTGGTCAGATCTGAAGATTTGCTATCAATACCTTTATTTCCCCATGGCTTGGAAGTATGATTCCTGGAGCCACGTGGTGCTCAAGCCGTGATTGCTGTTAGGGCCCAATGATCTCTCTGTAGAGCCCAGATGGCACTTCCAATATAACTCAGTGTCTACTATTACTTGATGTTTGAAGGGAATGAATATAGCTCCAGCTGCTCTAAGCGGTAGCCCTTGGTTTTGTATATCTGATGGGGGAGGGCCAAAATTTTCCCTTTTAATTGATGATAGCGCACTAAATTCACCCCATCGCTGTAGGCAAGGTTGATCTGTCCCATATGCACTGAGCTCTTTGGCACTCCGCTAGAGGTGAGATAAATTGGAATTTTCTGCCCCAAAACAGCTAGGGTCTCTTCCATCATTTCAACTACACCCCATAGTGTCACATAAATGCAGTCCTAATCAACAGATCGTAGTTACTATTTAGTAATACCACCGCCGGAGCCACCACAACAATGGATCCAAACTGCAAGGGAAGCGCGCTATATGCTCCTTCAGAGACCGTGGTTTCCACCCCAACAGTCCCATACACCATCTGGTGGTCTAATTCAGGTTTTAAAGATAACTTCACCACCAACCTAGTGAAGACAATAATAAAAGGAGCGCCCATATCAATTATAGCTCGTACTCAGGTTTTGGCTACCACAATGTCACAGTAAATGCATTCTGAGTAAGATGAATGCCATCTATTTAATACATGTACGTTCAGTGATTCATGTTTTCCCAGGAAACTCATAATACCTGCACCAATTTTAGGGTATCATATTACAATAGCGTCCACTGGAAGGGTGACATCTACTCCTCTCAGGGACAAGGCATCTGCGAACAGTTCTAAGTGGTCTGACGAACATTAGTCGAACATTTGACAATCTTAAAGCTTTAGTCAATCTGGAGAGTCTTTGTCTGCCGCTTCTTCAATTTGTGCTTGGGTTAGCACATTTACTCCCACAATCGGCTGTTGGTAGAGGGAGGCATCGTCATACTGGGAGGCTTCTGCTGCACTTAATACAGTAGCTTCAGGTGGTACATTTGAATTCAAAGTAGCGGAAGTAGAGAGTCCCTTATCTACTCCGTTCTGACTTTTCACTGATAGCCTTGATCCTGTTGTATGGGAGGGATCTGTTGATTGGGGCACCATTGTCCCATGTGCCCAGTGCGACTGCAATTAAAACAACTTACTCCATAGGGCCTACGGCTGTGCTTAATATAATTTGGTCCACTTAGTAGGTGGTTCTTGAAAGAATTGGCGTAACCAGACCCCCATTGGCAGAACAACCGCCGCCAATCAGCATCATTAGGGCCAAAATGGAAGTTGGTCATATGTTGATCAATAGTTAAGGAATGACTGTTGGATGACCGGTTGACTCCCCCTACATGATTAGGGTGGACAACAGCGACATGGTGGATTTGTTCAGTATTGGGTGGAGGGAAATTTACAGCTAAGCGACTTACAAACTGAACAAGTTTAAGAAGAGGTACATTGTCCTCCAACAATGGGGCCCATGACATTGTAAAGTTCAGGGTATGGCTTCACCACTGAGGCCATTGCAATATACACATCAACTTCGGATAAAATCCCTGCCCAATCAGCACATGTACTTCTGTCATGACTTGCTCAGTGAATGTGGTGAGGGTCTCAATTGCTGAAACTGGATGGTCAAGGATTCGGCTTTCTGCTGCAACATTTTTGTGGTTCCACCAAACAACCTCAGCACCATCTCCTTAACTTCATGGTATGAAACGGAACTAGCTTAGAGGTAAAAAATGACTTGGTCAGCACTCCTGACATCCAAGGAGGAGAGCAATAGTTTTGCCCTCCATCAATCTGAAGTTCCTTCAGTTGCAAGTTCAAATCAATGAAGGAACACATGAATAATTCTTTCGTGTTCAAATGGTGGCAACTTATCACTGTGTACCTTCTGAAGCAACTTATCTTGCCTTTTAAGCAAAGTATCTAATGCGAGTCTCAGCTCCTCATATGCAACAGGCCCAGCATGTCGTGCAGATTCTTTATCAAAATACCCTGGATGTGACATAGGCGGCGGCTGAGTTTTTATTGTATTGTTATTGGTCAACGAGCCCCCTTTAGTGAGTTCCACTGTAGAATCTCGGTGATTCCATATGTATCCACTGAAGGGTTTTTCACACAGGGTTTCGGCCATTGAACAATTAGAACGGACAATATGATGATCGCCTGTTCCTTGATACACTTGTAAACAATTTAATATATATATATATATAAAATGGGAGCAATTTCCCACAAACTCTTCTTTATTTTAATATAACAAATCAGCGAATCTTCCTCAAGTCCGCTCCCTCTTTCTTCCTTTCTTTCTTCTTTTCTACTTCCTAAAAACCTCTTCCTCTAGTCCCCTTGTTTACTGATATCCCAGCGACCTCAGTCAGTACTGACCCTTTCGCTTAGTTTATTAATTTTGCCATATTTTCATTGGTTTCAGCTCGTTGTTCTTAAATTCTTTATCGCCCTTATTCAAGGTGATCCAATTAATTGTTTGTTGAATGTTGACATTGCCCTATTGCCTTGTTTTGAAGGCAATCCCATATGACACATTATAGCACATTATTGCCTAATTCAAAGGCGATCAATTACTTATAGCTCTAAAACATCCTCAGCAGATTCTGTCCATTGAACCTTTGGTGGTATTCCTCCAATGATTCTCTCATAATGGTGGCTTGTCGTCCAGTCATTTATATTTGCAACACTGCCCATCTGCACTCATTGTCATGCGTTTGACCGCAAGTGCACACTTGTTTCACCAAAGAGAGAATTATTCCAAATGAGGCTTACTCAAAAGCAATGGGAGCTGGCCACCGTGGGTCCACATCTGACTCTAATGTCGCCTTCCCATTGGATGACTAGGGGTGTTATATCCAGGTAAAACCTGTGTTCCCACAAGAACGCAAAAAAGCCAAACAGCAAAGCTAAGAGCAAGCTAAGGCAGCAGCCACGGCAGCCTCAACCATCCCCCTGCCCAGAATCAAGCTGACAAGGCTGAATTTTCCACTTTGGTGGAATTCCAAATTCTTACTCAATCAGATTGGGGAACTCAGATCTTGTACCCGCAAAATGCGCTTGGTACACACCTGCAGGAGTCCTGAACACCAAATGCAATTGGATTTTCCAACCAAAATTATGTGAGGTTTTCAGGAAAGAATCATTGGATATTTTCAACAGTGCACCGCAGAACCCCAGTAAATCAAAGAATCACAAAGATCAAAAATCCAAACAAAAAACCAAAACCTCAGTTAAAGATGCTTTCAAAGATAGTACCTATATGAATGGGAATACTTTTTCCTCAAACACTCGCTCCCAAAAAGTGAAGGCTGAGCTTTCATGGCAGCACAGAGTGGTAGGGCTGATGGGCCCTCCCCTCACTCATAAGAAGTGATGGGGGTATCTTTCAGAGTAGGGACGCTGAACATCGCTTGACTCAAGGCCTCTCCATCCTGGGCTAAAAACTGAGTTTCCTAAGAATGATTTACCTGTGGACATCATGGCAATTCAGGAAACATATTGTACACAAGGTGCCAAGGACACATGAGCAACCGTGATACTCCCCTCCAAATATTTGGTCACCGCACATTAGGGTGCTTATATGGGTGAAATGCAGTTTTAAATTTTTAGAAAAATAACCTCCTTGACAAATGTGTGCTGTCTGTGTCCTTTTCAAGAGATGCTGAAGTGCACAAAATAGTTAATATCTACGCCCCAACCTGTGCACGGGTTCACCAGGAATTCCTTTCAGTTGTGGCTTTTCTTCCCCTCCCTTCCAATTCTTTTTAAGTTAGTGACCTGAACTGTTTGGACAACCCAACCACCAACCGCTGGCCTTCCACGCCTGCCCCACAACAGGGGCACATCAAACTTCAAGTTATGAAAGCCACCTTAGGCCTTTTTGATACCCTCCCCAATAAAGCGCCATTACTATCCAACATGTCACGTCACCATGTGCACAATGGGCAGCTGATGTCGATGTCCCACATGGATTTCATTCTTGCCCCACTGATTTTCCCCCTAGATTTCACATTTTAATATGATGAAAATAGATTATTCTTACCACAGGATAATCTTGGTATCATTTAATCTGTTGAGCCCAGCGCCACAGGCGCCTAAATGGCTTAAACTTCGCCCTGCAAATATCACATCACCCAAATTTTTAAGTTGTATAGAAACCGCCACTTTGACACAGGAGTTCACAAATTCTTTTTGTGCTGATCCCCTGTTGACCTGGTCAATATTATAAGCAGCTGTAATCTCTTAAGCGTGCCACATCTTGTCGTGGTGCTCTTGGGCTGCCTTGGCAGTCATTAGACGTACCCTGTCTAAGTAGACTAATTGGATAATAATGTCCTCAGGGAAGGGTACAGCCCTGCTTGGGGTCATAAATGGGCCAAAGTATTTGACCATCTTAACGTGCTAATAAGACTTCTTAAACACCAAGTTTGTGTCCAGTACAAGGCAAAGAATATCACCGCGGGCAAAAGTGCTCCGCCTACTTTTTCTGCTGCTTTTCTGCCCCACGCCAAACTTAGCCTGCAAACAGGTGAGGCGCCCGGACAATTCTGTTGTAGAAACACTGGATAAAGTATCTACTGAAGTTCAAAAATATTACTTTAAGTTATACAGGGCTGACCTAGTCAATCTTACCAAAAATTGATGATTTTCTTGCCAGCACACACCTTTGCAAATTTCCTGAAATCCAGAGCTCATGAATTTTATAACCTGCAATGAACTCTGGTGCCCCATTTGTGGTGCACTTCACAAGAAGAGCTCAAGGTCATACGGGATTCCATATGAGTTCTAAAAAAATATTTTAATTATTTGTACCCCCTAATGCTAGCCTCAATGAAAAAATGTCTCTTAGAGACACGCCTCCTTCCTGGGGCCAAGAGGCTTACATGAGACGTTGTTTAAAAAGAGGGTTATGCTAAATTTGCCATACTGAAGCCTTATTTCCCTTATTAACACCGATACTAAGTTATTAATTAAAATAATGGCTAACTGTCTAGGGAAAGTTGCCTCTGAGGCTGTCAGAATCCAGCAAAGGTTATACTCATTGGTACTATGTGCTGCTGGATCCCACAGAGGATAATTTAAAATAGATAATAAACTTTTAAATGAACTAGGTTTCTACTTAAGTTTAAAGTTTTTTATGTTTTTTATGTTTTTTATTGTTTAAGCGAGGAAAACCAAAAAAGGTAATTTCCTCAATACTAGTATTTCCTATTTAAAACTAGTTTGGATTTTAAGACCATGGTTTTTGAGGCTAAAGTATATAAAGCTGAGTCATCCAAATTAAGGAATATAGGTTTTTGACCTATCAGATAGAAGATAAAATCTTTGAGGCAAAACTGACCCACGTGGTAATGATTTGATGAATTGTATCCAATCACCAGCGAGTAAAATCTTCTCACCTCAGCGGTGGTCAAACTTGTGTGGTAATGATTGGTTTTTTGTACCCTATCATTGTTGAGTAAAATCCTCTCACATCGGCGGTGGTCAGACTCAGGTGTTAATTATTGGTTAATTTTCACCCTATCATTGTCAAGTAATATCTTCTCACCTCAGCGGTGGTCAGACTCAGGTGGTAATGATTGGTTAATTTGCACCCTATCATTGTTGAGTAATATCTTCTCACCTTGGAGGTGATCAGACCCATGTGGTAACAAACACCTCAAATTTGGCTGAGAAGTTGGAGCAATCTTATTATTGGTTCTTACCTTATATAGCTGATTTTGGTTATAAACTATATTTTCCCAATAGTTAGGATTTCACCGAGATTCCGCCAAGGTCTTTTCGCCGTTAGTACTCATATCATCAATAACTACAATATTATTCAAAGCGCGGACTCCAACATTCTTTTTCTGAAGTCGAGAAGGAGAATGTCCAACAGAGGCAATATCCCCTGAGCAATTTGGCTTTACCCCAAGAGGTCATTCTGGGACAATATTCACACCATGTCCAATGTCTGCCAATCTCCAGCTACTGGGGCGCTTGTGTTCTTAGACCAACAAAAAGCTTATGATAGGGTCATCTGGGACTACCTTAGGGCCTGCTTCACCCTTTCCACCTTCCCTCAAGGTTCATCTGTTAGACAATGTTGATCCCCGATTGGCCACAATGGCAGTGCAGGGCCCAAGACTTCTCACTAATTTGGTTCACCCTCAAAGGGGCCTCCGCCAAGGGGACCCTTTGAGCTCACTTTTATACAACTACAGCCTCACCCACTTCTCCAAAGTGTTAGTAAAAGCCTCACAGGTGTTCAGGTGAATGGCCAAGCACTGGTTAGGATTCTTGCTTTCACTGATGCTTGAGTATTTGGGGTGTCTAGCAACCAGGATGAACGCGCATTATAGTCCACTATCCAGGGGTACTCCAGGGTCATTAACGCTGCCTTTAACACATCCAAAGCCAAAATAAATTTCATTGGTAGATACTAAGCCCGCTGGTCTCCAGCGTCCCTTTTATCAGAGTGATCCAGCTGTTTGGTCACTTCTCAGCTACCCAGGAGTCACCCCAATTCACCCCTCTTGTGTTCTGTTTTGTGTCCAGACCCACTGCTGGCCCGTGCGCCACCTGGTAGTATGGCTGGAGGCGGGTGGGTACGCCACTTCAGTAATGGAGCACCACATATTAGCCAACGTTACAAAGCGCATCGCATCCCTATGGGATCACCATACCAGCCTGAAAGGTAGAGTAGTGCTTGCCAACGCTATGCTTCTATCAAAGATATGGTTTGTGGCCCATGCCATCGCCTTTTCCCCACCTTCTTTGCTTCTTTATATACCCTCATACAATGGTGGCTTTGGCTAGGTCGTCCTCCCCTGTGTGACTGGAGGTCCTCATTTCCCAAGCCAAAGTGGTGGTAAGGGCCTGCTTAACTACACGGCCCATGCATCCAGGATCCTGGGCCCATAAATTGCTTCAGTGACAACCCCACACTCCCAGCCCATCACTGGTCACTCAAGGCATACTCCAACTTTGCCCGCGCCCTTGGCCTCTGCAACCCAACCCTCCCTAATACTCTTCTTACCTAACCATCTACTACTAAAAATACTCTTCTTACCTATATGGTCTCTCACCCATCTGCCACAGGCCTGCAAGGGACCCCTGCCCACTTTAAAAGATCCTCCTTACCATGTGGAGCTCAGGATGGAGGACCAGAATCAGCGGCCACATTTCTCAGAGGGGTCGCCCTACTCCTAATTTCTAACAGGAAGTACATTGACAAGCCGTTCTGAACAATTTGGTACCCAGTTGCCCTACCATGGCTTGTGTGGACTACCTGGACATATTGGACATCCCATATTCCCTGGAAACCTAGAAAGTCATCTGGAAGTACAACCAACACCCTCTTTTACAGCCGCAGATTTGTGCCCATGTGTGGCTCTGCCTGAAGTGGGTATACTGTACTGCGGAGCGGTCCAACGCTTCTCATTCTTGTGTTGTGTGTGACCAATATGGGACTTTGGTCCACCGCTTGAAAGAGTGTCCACCTTCACAAGCATTCTGGCGTGAAGTTTAGTGTATTTTTGACCAGGAGCAAACACAGGCTTACAGCCTGTCTAAGGGCATATTAGCCTTTTCCTTGACTTCCCTATTCATCCTTCCCTCTGATCCTTAGTTGTGGCAATCACTATGTGGACAATACACACGGTTGTCCTTGACACCATTTCTAGCTCTACTCCCACCCTTCGAGAAGATGTGCATAACTTCCATTTACACTTTATAGAACACTTATAATCCTGGTTGTTTGGTCATTTGCCATACTGCCAATGACAGTTGGTTTCATCCTGATTCCCTGTATGGTTTCTCACCTCAGAACTTTTCCTTCATACATGCTCAGTAGTGGCGCAAGTCTCTTCTCATGATAACCCTCTACCTTCCATTGGCGTTCCCACTGGCAACAGGAGGTAACTTTAGCTCCTCTGGGGTGCCTCTCACGTATCTTGGTTCTTGATTGTTGCTACATATTGGAAGTGTCCGTCCCATGCTCAGCCTTTCCAAGTAAATTAATTACATATTCACAGATGCAATTTAGTCCCTTAAGCCCTGGCAGATATCCTTAGGGTATGGTACAGCAGAGGTGTGGCCAACCCTGACAAAGTCCTACTACCTGAGTTCCCCAACACTTTTAGCAATGATGGGGTGCTGGATTTAGATGCCGCGACTGTCTTGGCTCAGAAGGGGCTCCTCCCCAAATTTGTTGGCCATCTGACGTTTTTGCACTCCCCTTTCAGCGATCTCATGGCGCAGCTGTAATGGAGTGGAGAGTGAGGCAGAGGCCCTTTGTTTGATGAAGCAGTTCATCTTCTGACGGAAAGCTTCAGACATCTAGTGCTACCACCTATAACTGATCCTCTTCCAGAGGGACTGTCAGTCCACAGGATGTTATGCTTCATATGATGGGCTCTAATTAGCTGGATGGGGTACTTTCCCTATGCTCTGAACCACTTTCGTTGCTGGTGGTAAATTTACAAACCAATTTATTGTTTGCATGCATTTTGGGGTTTCAACGCGTTTCAGTCTCTGGAAGCCACCAACTGAATTGGTACCTTCACATAATGGCGCTCCTTGGGAACATGTTTTTCTTTCCCCTACTGGTGAGTTGTGTTCAGTGGTGATCCATCATCAGGAGCACTGGAATGAGCCCATCAGGTGGTATATTCTGCATCCACTCCCTTTCCACACACCTACTTTCACCCTGAACAATTTCCATTTGAATTTTCTGGCGCTCAGCACATCCTTTTCCCATAGAGCTGAACCCAGCTCCTTGTTTGCTGCCCACTAAATCTATCACACACTTCATCACATATTTCCTGATATCCTGATACCACAAGCGGATGTAGTTGTGGGCCTTGCTCCTGGTAGCCCAGGAGCGCGTCCATTTTGATTGTCAGGTTTCTTTGCCGCCTTCCTGACTATTTCCATGTGGTTTTAGCCCAACATCCTCTAGCAGTTCATCCATGGAGACCTCTTCCCCTCCCATTGGAGTTTTATCCCTGTTCTGGTGCTGAACCCCTCTCCTCTGATAACACAGCCACCACCTCCTCTGCCAATCCTTAAAGGGCCCACGAAGCTGAAGCGCCTTCAAACCATCATAAGGAAAAGAAGCGTGCATCTCACCAATTAAATTGCAAATACCACCAAAAGAAGCAGAGTCAGCAAAGTCATTTGTGAAGCAGCCTGAATGCTGGACTGATTTCTTTGCTTTGCATTATAGTAAAATGCGTTATTATCGTTATCATTTTTATTTTTTTAACTTTTTAATTTATTTAGATTTTTTTATTTTCATCATGTCTCTACTAATTATATGTCATAGGGACTTATTGTGAACTCAATTGATAATCTGACCACTTGTTGGGTCCTTTATTATGTAGGCATTGGCACCCATTTTTTATTATCATAAAGGGGTCAATCCATATGCTAGCTAACTTATTCCGCCATCTGAACCCATGATGATCATGTAATAGGATACTCTCTCCTATCACAAACTGTAGCAGTCCACTATGCTATAGTTGTTTAAAGCATGATATTTGGCGTTTTTAGTTAGGCTTGTTGAGTACGCTTCATTTAAAAGCTTGGCAAACGTGGACGTCAAAATTGTCAAGTAGATTTATGGATCTATTTAACTGGTATTCTCTACACAGGATTAAAGTAGCGCAGGTAGAACTGGATGCCTCCTAGTAAACAACTGAAAGGGACTTTTTCCAGTCACATAGTGATAGCTGATGTTTTAGAAAAAGACTGAGGTGAAAATGGTGGTACTCCAGTCTGATGATCTATCTGTCACCATCTCCATAAGGTTACTCACTAGGGTTACCATAACCCACTTGACCAATCCATTAGACTCAAAACGGTATAGGTTGTTGGAACACTGTATGGCCATTAATTCACTCAACTTAGGGAGAATGTGCAAGGAAAAGTTAGTTCTGTTGTTGGTAAGTATGAACTGTGGGCAGCTGTGCCATCGGATTATGCACTCCACTATGAATTTAAAACAGTGAGAGCCCCCAAATTTTTATCACCTTATACCTCTACCCACCTTGTCAAATTATCTATTGCTACCAGGATGTAATTAGAAATTTGCGCTCATCATCAAGGGTCCCACGATGTCAATGGATACCATGTGCCAAGCAATATGGGCTTCATTAGCCGATAGGTGGTCTTCTGGTGGAAGGGCTTCTCCACTTGGCATTGTTGACAACTGGAGATAGTTTTAAGAACGCAAAATAAATGCTCTCCAAAAATAGCGCGATCACAGGAACTACAGTGTTTTGATTTTTCCTCCATGACTATTACCTTGTGAGTTCTCAAATAGATGTTCAGTCACCCAGAGGGTTTTGGGAAACTCAGAATAACACCATCAATCTTCTTGTACAGCTCATTATCTTTCTAAAATGTGTCACCCTCATTTTATCAAATGTACAAATAACTTGAGGCGGTTTGTTGGTGTATTTGCCTCTGACCATCTTTTTTACATTAAATCACCCAGATCCGCCGTTATAGCAATCATTGGTAGCTGGGATAAACAGTTGGCATTCTGATGCTTCACACTGGGGCGGTGAATTAGCTAAAAACCGTAAGCTTGAAGCTTGAGATCTCAACGTGTGAGCCATACTTTGGGCTCCTAAAAAATCTATAACCAATGCAACGAAGTGTGATTAGTCATGACCTTAAACTCTACCCCATGAAGATTCACTTAAAACAGCTTGTAAGCATAGATTACAGCTAGGCAATCCATTTTTAGTCACGGTGTGATTACGCTCATGACAGTTCAAATACTTCTGCTGCAATACGTGATTTGATGCTCCACCCCATTGACGTCCCACTGAGATAATACCACCTCTGAGGTGGAAAGGGAGGAATCCATCTGGACAATGAACTCCTTCTTAAAGTTGGGGTTTTTCAACAAAGTGTGCTAATTAACTTCATCTGGAGAGTGACAAAGAAACTGTGATGACGTTCCATCCATTTAGCGCAGCGTCCTTCTTTAGCAGCTTGAAGATTGGGGCCCCAATATAACTAAGGGAATAAAACGTTAGTAGTACCCAACCATGCCCAGAAACACCTGAAATCCCGCTTGGTACTTAGTTGGGCCATCTTTATAATGGCTTCTACCTTAGCCAGTTGTGGCCCAAGTTCCCTAGAGTCCACCATGAACTCAAGATACTCTAGTTGCTCTTTTATGAAGTGGTATTTATGAGTCTTAATCTTATGTTGGCCTCTGAGAGCCAGAGGAATACCTTCTTAAAATTTCTCAGATGCTCCAAAAACGTTCATGAAAAGATTTTTATGTTGTGTAGGTAAACAAGGATGAACAACAGCTTAAGATTCCCAGATTTTACCCATGGCCCATTAAAACATAACTGTGGCCTTATATAGCCTCTGCAGCATATGAGTGGGCTTGAATAACCCTTTGGAAGGATCATGGCACAGCTTTTTTGGTCTACCACAGGTAACTCAATCTTCCAATAACCCAATAATAGGTCCATAGATGAAAATAGCAAGTTCCACTTAAACTATCTAGGGAATTTTTCAAAAACGACGTAGCAGGTACCAATCCTTTATTGGTAATGCTGTTCAGTTTCTGGTAGTTGATTACAATCCAATTAGTACCATCCTTTTTTAATAATTAACACGGGTTAAAGCCAAAGGACTCTTTGACAGCTTCAGCATTCTCTGCATCATGAACTTTTTATATTCATCAGAAACTACCTCCTCCAAAGCACATGAGTGGTGGATTTTAGAACTGAATAGGAAGTAGTCCCCTGTGTCCACCTGATGAATGACGCCGTGAGTGCATCCTGAATCATGTTTATTGGATGCAAAGATCTCTAAAAATATTTAAATAAAGACAAGACTTGGTCCTTCTACTCTTATGACAACCATGCTAAAGTTTCCCATGGAGCCACTGTCATTACACTGTCTAGATTTACAGTGGGAAGACCAAACTCATCTATAAACCAGATTTGTGAGCCTTCAAGACCTTATCAATGGGAGTCAGATGCAAGTATGCCACTGCACGATGCCACCAAACCTTCAGTGGACTTTTCTGCAGGTTGGCTAACAACACTTTGACCTCACCGTGTCCAATTAATACAATATCTGGGGACATGTGTGACTTAAGGCGTGATTGCTGATAGGGGCCCAGGACCTCCCATAAAGCCCTTTGGATATCTCAATTTCAAATTCATTTCCCCACAATAACTTGGTGGCCATAAGAATTGTTACAGTGGCCGCAGATCATATGGTAACCATTGATACTCATATATTTGGTGAGGGATAACCCTAGTTTTTTTTCAAGTGCCTGTAGAGGACGGGGATTTTGCCATCACTGTATGTGAGATTAACTTTCCCAGTGCAGGTGGAATCCTTGGGCACCCCGATTGAAGTGATGTAAACTGAGATCTGCTGACCCATGACCTTGAAAGTCTCCTTAGCTATATCAAGTACCGCACTGAAGTTCCACATGAAGGCTGATCCTTTCAGCATATTGTAATTATGATTCAGCAATACAATAGCCAGTGCATAGATGGTGATTGACCAAACTACAGAGACAGCACACTATACGCTTCTTTTTGATATAGTGCATTCCACCCAGCGGTCCCGTAACTATCTGATGCTCCACGTTAGGTTCCAATGGTAACTTAGCTATCAGACTTATAGATACTATGTTAAGCAGGGCGCAAGTCTTTAATCATGAGATCTTTTTTGCCACATAAATATACAATAAATACATTAAGAATAAGAAAAACTTTGACTGTTTAATATGTGAACATCCAGGGAATCCCTTTTTTAAGGAACTACATAATACCCACTACATCCTTGGGGTATTTCTTAATAATGCATCTATTAGGATGGCGACGTTCACCCCTTTTATTAAAGGCGTATCTGAGGAGAGTTTGTGTTCTTCAGATGAGGTTTGCTCCAATATTTGACAGGCATAGGACTTTGGAATATCTTGGTGGCCTTCCTCCACTGAGGCCTCTTTGGCTTGTGTTCAGGTCAGTAAATGTACATCATTGGCAAATTACTGATACAGCAGTATGTGAGTGGGATTTTGGGACTCATCAGAAAGCAACTTGTCAAGATCAGGTGGTACAGTTGAAATCAAAACAGCAGAAGTAGAGGATTTCATCTCTACTCAGCTTGGTATTTTCCCTGCTCATACTGGTTAAGCTGAACAACGTGGACTTGACATTTAGTAGGGCAGTTTAATGCGATATGTCCAAAGCAACCACATGCATAACATGTTACTCCAAAGGGTTCTCGTCCCTCAATTATCATTAAAAGGTCCAGGCCAAGGGTTGGGAAAAGGATTGCAATTTAGCAGAGGACAAGGCAAAAAATCATAGGACAACCAGGGATTATTCAGCTGAATAAAAGTTAAACAAGGGTGGTCCAATTAAAGAAGGAGGGCCAGCAGCGGCCATTGAACCTTCTGTTCTGTGTTAGGTGGACTGAACATTGGTTCTAAATGGCGCAGGTAATTGATAATTTTTAGAAAAGGAAATTTTCCTTGCAATACTGGAGCCATTGCGTTAAATAGCTCACGGTGTTATTTTACCACCAAAGTCATTTTAATATAAACATCAGCCTCATATAATGTTCCCACCCCTGCTAAGACATGTGCTTCTGAAGTTAATTGATCAGCAAACTATTTCAGGGTCTCGTTCCACTAAAGCCCAATTATCATAAAATCAGCCTTCCACTGAGCCATATTTCCTACTTCAAACACGTTCAACACATAATCCTTGACTTCATGATAGGTGACTGAGCTGTGCTTCACGTAATATGTAACTTTATTGGCACTCTCAGCATTTATGGTAGATATCAGCATTTTTGCCTTACAGCAATATGAAGCTCTATCCTCAGGTAATTCAAATAGCACTTAAAGAACCCATGCATGTTTCCATCTCAATTGAATGGATGCAACTTGTCAATAAAAACACCCTCATACATTCAAGGCTACAAGTTTATGGAACGAACTGAGGCACTACTCATATAGAATACCTTGAATCACGGCGAGGGGAGTACATGGAAGGGATAGCAGAACTTGGCTTGTCCACAAAATTGGGTGCAATATGACCTCTTCAGCAGCAAAATTGCTAACATGTGAAGAACTCTTTTTAACAAGGCATAATTATCCCCAGAGCTTCAACTATTTGTAAATTGACTCACACTGCCTGCTTAGTTGGCAAAGAAAACTTTTGTCCTTTCTTCAGCTTCATACCTACCATAATGCCATTGTCCTTTACTAGCATCCCGTTTTTGTTCTTCAGCTTCTGGTGAGGACTTTGGAGATAGATTTTAGGCTTTAATTTCTTCTTGACACTGTGCAACCGCTTAACAGTGTCATCAAGAGGGCCTGTTAGTAGTTTGTTCTGCCAGCTGAGGGTACGTAGTTGACTAAATGCTTCTTTGAACTGATCCATCACTACTTTTTGCTCATGGAGGAGCTCATCTTGGGTTTGGTATATTTTATTTAGAATAATCTAATCTCAGTGTATTGCACTGACTAAATAAGCTGGGATGGTTTCACTTCAGTTCTAGCTGGCTCTTTCCATGGTTTGGATAACTAGTAATATTTGTTTGAAACAGAGGATCCCATTTAGTGAGCATCACTGTTGTAAAATTTGACATAATGTAATATAATTCACTGAAGGGTTGCAAAGGAGTGTGTCACAATTCTGATATGACTGGAAGATAATCATGGGACAGCTAGGGCGCAATCCGCTGAAAATGACAGCAGATTGAGTATTTGAGTGCCTTGAGATGAGGCGATATTGAGATTAACAGTTCTAATGTATATAATTGTTTTATTATTGGATTGCCTCTAAATAAGGCGATGTTGACATTTGATGAATACAAATCAAATCAGCTACAATTAGGGCAATAGCAAATTAGAGAATAACTGACCGAAATTAGGAGAATTGGTGGAACCAAATAGTCCAAGCTAAGAGAGTGGTATTGTCCAAGCCGCTGTGATATAAGCGAGATGGGTGACTAAGAGGGGTCGTTGTTAAGTGAGTTAAGGGTAAGCGGAATAGGGAAGAATCCATGGTATTAAGTATATTTAAGAAAAGAGATTGTGGGAGCAAGTGCTCCGTACTTATTTATAAGTTTATACTGTTTTTTCGTGGACAACTATCATCATATCATTGGTCCTGATTGCTCAGCGGGTCAAACCCTGCGCAAAATCCACCGGCGTATCTATTGATACCACAAATTTTATAAAAGTGGTGCTCACTACAGAGGGCCTTTGATCAGTTATAAAAATAATTAGCCCAGTTGCCTGCTATGTTGCAGTCTAGTTGCTTTGATAAGGAATCTGCACGAGATGCTGGGGTCATTACATATTAAAAATTGCAACTTGCATTGGACACTGTGCTCAAAAAACAAGATGATCTGCTCCAGGAAGTTTGCAGTGAAAATCTTCCACCATTTGATCGTGATGTAAATATTCATGGGTTCTTTCTA
>JAKSZP010014119.1:0-16799 GCA_022478985.1 Massospora cicadina | reverse complement strand
TGGATGGAAGCATCTGTTTATTGGAGCGCCAAGGCTTGGGTGCACTTCCGCAGAACCTGAATTTCCCCAGCCCACTTTACATATGTTTTTGTGACCAACATTCCTCGTTGGTCAACTTCCTTAAATAAAATTACCCATTATATTACATTTTACTTATGGTTCTTTGGGTGAGCTTGGTGGTGGACCTCTTCAGGGAGGTCTCCAACTATGTGGGACACTACCTTTTATCACAATTTACCAAAATCCCAGGTGCTCCCTTTGGCCGCCCAGGTCCCCTCCAGATCGAGGCACCCAAGCCCCCTGATGACAAGTTACACTTGATTATCGACTCCCCTCTGGGGTCCACTCAATCTAATATGTTTCTCACTTAACTGGTACTATATGTTGCGCTCTACACCCTTGCCTATGGTACTTTTGGCACAGGCACTGTACGAGGTGTTTTCTTTCCCTTTCTCTTAACGGTTAGTTCCCTAGCAATGTGGGTTTGCATCTCACATCACCTTGCTGGGACGAGAGAGTTACAGACACTCTCTTGACAGTTGACTTCATTTCAGCAATTTTGGTGAAAATTTCACTGACTAACTGTACCAGTTCAGCTGAGGTGAATGTGGGCACTGGGGGAGGGATCCAAAGAGGGAGGGCTATTACCCAATGCTTGTCTACCACGTGGGTGAGATTGCCCTGGTTGATGAGCGGTACAGCCACCCTTTTCAGATTCTTTTTTCTTTAAAATGGGAAGAGGGCCTGATTGACACACAGGGGACGTTCCCCTGTACTTACACCCTGAGTTTAATCCCAGTAGATGGACTTAGGGTAGGGGACAATTATGACTGTGTTGGAGTTGTGCACCAATACCCCAAACTGAGAAAGTGAATAGCAAAGTTGGTCCATGGAGTTCCTACCCTATCATACGCTTCACATGGAGGTTTTACTGGTTATATTCTCCCTTCCCAGATCTTCAATCCCTTAATTGATGAGGTATTATCCCCAGGTCAAACCTTGAATAAAGTTCAGATAAAAGTAGAATGGGACCTAAGTTGGAGCACACTCTTTTTAACCAACTTTGAAAAAGTTGAGTGTTATCAATTTGACCTGTATGTATGTTTTCCTTTGTTTCTATATATGTGCATAACTCTGAAAATACTGGACCAAATTTGGATGATCATATTCTAAAAAAAATTAATGATTCTTCAACTTAGGTCCCATTTTACTTATGTAAGTTTTGGCCAAGTATCTGCCCATTAATTTAGTAAGTATATTAAAATGGGCTTAGAAGTAATGGATACTTATGGGACTAATACAACTCCAGATAAACTTAGTTTCTGGCATTGTAAAGCAATAGCTTCAAAGCACTTTGATATATGTCCTATGGCTAAGGGTATGTTTAAAATGCAGTCAGTATGAGTTCATAGCGGGATGAGCTTAAGTTATCCTAGATGGCTATCATTTTTACATAATTTGACCAATAAACTCATCTAATTTGATAAAATAAATTATTTTATATAGCAACCAATAAACTACCATAGATTGAATAAAAAAAGCAACCAAAATAATAAAACAAATTACTGTAGATGGTAATCAGTAAATTCAGCATATGTTGACGAATAAATCATTTAGATTTAATAAAATGAAGTACTGTAGATGGTGCTCATTAAATTTCATATAATTTGACCAATAAAAACAACTAAATTTAATCAAATGAATTATTAGTATATTTGTTTATAAGATACTATATAATATATATATACAATGAGTTTTAATATTATAGAGAAATAGTAAGGGGTCAAAAATGATATTTAAAGATAGTAATATACAATAAAAGTAGGAAAAAGAGCCACTTTTAAAAATGCACTAATTTTTTGGGGGGGAAAGAACTAGGGGTAAAGTTTTTTTGGGAAAAAAGAACCTCCTTTAAAAAGCTCTAAAAAGTATGAAATAATCAAGAAATTATGCCATCCTAATAAAACACTTTTTGAAGTCAGCACCATATTGTAACTGACTTATAATGGGTATTTTAATTTATATACTCAATACTATATATTCTAAGTTGCTTATAGCTTAAACTTGGACCCAATCCAGACATTTACAGAATAAAAAACTTTCACTGACAGACTGGCTTACATCTGAAACCTTTGGGTCTGATAGGCTTATATATGGGTGAGTGGGAGAGAATTGGCAAACAATATCAAATCTAAAACTATCAAGCATGATATGTTTAATCTATTTGACTGAGTGGGTGAGATTTGCTAAATATTAGCTAATAATTCACCAAATTGCTAATCTGGAACTAATTGAGTCTGATTAGTTTAATCTATTTGGGTGAATGGGTGAGAATTAACAAATATTAAAAAATAATTTAACAAATTGGTTACCTGAAACTAAACAAAAATCAGTATTAGTTTAAGTAGATTAAGTAAAAGGATAGTCAACTCACCAGCTACAAGGGTAACAGCAAAGCTGTAAGTCCAAGTGGCTTGAGAGTAGTGCTGGCACAGCCTATAGGCTGCAATGTTAGCTTTTCATCTGATAAACTTTAAATAATGTAGTGAAGCATGGATATCTGGATGTTAGGTTTATTATAAGTTGAAAACCTGCCTAATTGGTTCACCTAATTAATAAAATACCTTTGGAAAGTTAAGTAGAATTTGATTTAGTAGTTTGGAAGATCTATCACATACTCAATGATTTTAAATATAAAAAATGTTTTGGGTAGCAGTTTGATGTTATTTGATTACTTGATAGGCTTATCTTGTTTGACTGAATGGTTGTTGGCTTTTGTCTAAAATAATACAACAGAGTTTAGCTTTAAGCTGTTTTAGTTATTTGTTGATTTGATAAGTTCAGTTAGGTTTACCTGAGTGGTTGGTGGTTTTTGGTTGATTAAATTGAGCAACTAATTTAGCTGAGTGGTTTTGTTTATCTATAATATAAAATCTAAATTAATAAATTTAATATCTGAACTTTTATATATGCCATAGTGAAGCATGGGTATTTCAGCTAGTAAGATATAATTTGTACTTGTGAGCAAAATTCTATAATTCAGTTTAAAATATGGCACCAACTTTAACAAAGAGTTTTATTGAGGTATCATAATTTCACAATTATTTTATACTTTTTAAAGCTTTTTTTAAAAAAGGGGTCTTTTTTTCCAAAAAAAGACTAATATATTAATACTAAATCTACAAAAATAAAATGGTGTGATCATTTAGTATTAAAAAGTTTAGAATATTAGGTATAAAGTTTGTAGATTTTGTACTTTATATGATAGAACAAATTATTAAGTAAAATGAGTTTCTATAAATCATTTTTTGGAAAAAAAACTTTCTTTAAAAAAGCTCTAAAAAGTATGAAATAATTGAGAAATTAAGCCTACTCAATAATTTTTTTTGAAGTCAGCACCATATTTTAAACTGAATTATAGAATTTTTCTCATAAATAAAAATTATATCTTATGTCTGATTGAGTCCAAGTGAAAATATAAGCAACTTAGAATATATAATATTGAGTATAAAAATTATAAATACCTATTATAAGTCAGTTAAAATATGACACCAACTTCAAAAAGGTTTTATTGAGTAGACTTAACTTCTTGATTATTTCATACTTTTTAGAGCTTTTCTTTAAAGGAGGTTTGTTCCCCAAAATTTTTTTTGAGAAGGTTCTTTTTTCCCAAAAACCTTTACACCCAGCTCTTTTCTCCTCAAAAAATTAGTGCATTTTTAAAAGTGGCTCTTTTTCTTACTTTTATTAAATACTACTATCTATATATATTATTATTGCCCCCTTATATTATTTCTATATAAGATTAAAACTTATTGTATATCTATTATATATAGTATCATATAAACAAATATACTGATAATTCATTTTATTAAATTTAGATGATTTTATTGGTCAACATATGCCAAATTTACTGATCGCCATCTACAGTAATTCATTTATTAGATTTGGTTGCTTTTATTAGTCAATCTATGGTAAATTTATTGATCACTATCTAAAAATAATTCATCTTATCAAATTTAGATGAGTTTATTGGCCAAATTATGCAAAAACGATAGCCATCTATGATAATTTTAAGTTCATCCCGCTATGAACTCATACTAACTGCATTTTGAACATACCCCCAGCCATAGCACATATCAAATGTGCTTCGAAGCTATTGCTTCCCCGATGCCAAAAAAAGTTTATCTGGAGTTGTATTAGTCCCACAAGTATCCATAGCTTCCAAGCCATTTTGATATATCTCTTAAATTAATGAGCAGATACTTGCCCAATACTTACAAAAAGTAAAATGAGACCTAAGTTGGAGCATCCTCTAGCTTTGAAGATGATCATCCAAATCAGTCCAGTATTTACAGTCATGCGTGAACAAACATACTAAAAAACATACAGGTCAAATTGACAACCTTCTTTTTCAGTCAGTTAAAAGGTGCTTTGAAGCTATCACTTCAATGATGCCAGAATTAAGGTTATCCGGAGTTGTATTAGTCCCACAAGTATCTATCGCTTCTGAGCCCATTTTTTTACTTACTGAATTAATGGGCAGATGCTTGACCAATACTTACAAAAGTAAAATGGGACCTAAGTTGGAGCATCCTCTATTTTTGAAAAAAATAAGCATACAAATTGGTCCAGTATTTTCAGTGTTATACATGAACAAACAAAGAAAAATAGAAAAAATATATATACAGGTTGAATTGAGAACCTTCTCCTTTTATAAAGTCAGTTAAAAAGGAACATCAACCGCCCTAGGTTGAAGGATCTTGAACCACACATATAAATAGAAATTTAAATTGACTCATTTAAAGCCAAATTAAACCCTGTTTAATCTTGATTTGTTATTCTGAGTTTTATATTCCAGTGATTTGGAAAAACCCAAATATAAAATAGGGTCCAAATTTGACCAAATTAGGATCAAATCAGGAAAGTTCTACTATGTAATCACCCCATCTTTTTTTAAAAAACTCCATACTTCATTAAATAAATTTGAGGGAAAGTAAGAGGGAAGGGCGGAATACTGGCGATTCAGCTGAGGGTAAAAAAGACTGGGGATTTGGGCCGCTAGAGTTCTAGCACCTCCAACCATTGCTGATTGGCAATTGCCATCGCTACCCATGGTTCTAGCAGCGGCGGGCTTACAGGCCATACTATTCTCAGATGATACGCATGGCCTTCTAACTCTTGGGGACTATGCGCGAGAATTTTGAGATCCAGCAGAGCTGATTGGAGATAATCTGAATGGTCTTTAATACCAAACCTCTGTGATGGGGTGCTTGTTGCTCATAACCTTGGCGATGAGCGCACAGTGAATTACCCATACACAATACTGATAAATGAAGGCTCATAGTTGGATCTGAGCTGTTCTCAGGGTTTTTGTAAAGAACAGGTCCTGTGATGGATGTATACCCAGAGGCAAATGATTGCCTGATAGAATGTATTGCATCATGGACCAGTATTTTTTGAACATGGCACATTCATAATAGCAATGTGCTATATCTGCTTCCAGTTTGGTCACCAATATAGAATCACCCCAAACTTGGTTGGTCTTCAATGAATCATCTTGGTTTGGTGATTGGATATTTGGGATCAGCCGTTGATGCATTATTGAGCTTTAGCCCCCTATCAGAATGCATTCATTGGGGATTGTGCCCAATTGTGTATCAGGCATTCTGCCCAATGAGTTACTCATGCTACCAAATCAATTTTGGTCAGGGACCATTCACCCCCTGACTGGGCTGTCTTGGGGTTGGCGTAAACTTGTTCTTCACCTGATTACCCTGAGCTGATTTGGTAAGTTTCTCCATGTCAGTAGAAATCCTTTTATTGCTTGACTCCATTAGTTTAAATCGCTGATTTTTGTTATCAGAATCCAAGTCAGTTTCAGATCCTACCAATACCTCATCCAGGTTTTTTACTTTATTGGCAAGAGTTTTCTCGCCCTGTGAGGCCCCAGTCCCCCCTGCTAATTGAGGTTTACTGGGGAATATTCCTGACTCCACTGTTCTTGGCATCGGCCCTTGCTCCCAGAAGGTTGCATTTGTCATCTAGATGTCAGTGGGCATCAATTCTAAGGAGTTGACCCCATCATTTGCACTATTCATTAGTGCTCCATGACCCGTCTCCACGTTTGTTCATTTTTTAGTCATTCTTGTCACCAGTTTGTTACTTGGCACATATGTGGTGGAATGCCCAGCCTCGTTTCTAGTCATGTCAGGGCTTAGGCTGGCGGAAAGGTTGGCAGATGGTTTGTCCATCTCAACGACCTTGGTTTTATTATTAATAAAACTCACTATTGGTGCAGGCAAGTCGTCCATTTCTATGTGCTGCACATAGATGGGTGGCTTGCCTTCCCTACGCTTGGTTGGTTGGCCTTTGTTCACTGTCTATAAAATTGCAGTGTGGTATGGCAGTTGGTTGCTCTCTCAGTTCTTTGTTCAATTCACTTTTTGTTACAAAAAGTATTATTTGTGAGAGTGTGTAATCACCCCATATGTTTGTTCCTTAGTTTTAAACTTTGTCAAAGGATTATTATATCTTAATCTAGAGTTTATAAAATTATGATTGTGGGATAAATTTACTCTTGATAATGAAAAATCATAGAATTAATTGATCTTTTTTAGTATTAAATCTAAATCAAACTTTGAATCAAAAACCCAATTGATTTTATAAATTCCTAATATAGCATAATCAGCTCAGCTTTTGGCTCTAAACTTAAAGTATAAGGTTGGCTGTTCGAATCCTGGCGCAATCACTTTTATCTATATGTATAAAAGAGAAACACCACTAACTGACTCATCACAAAATCTTCAAAAAAGATACCAACCTAAAAGCTTAAAATTTGGAATCTAGGTTTATGTAATGTAGGTGAGCACTAATTTAGGACTTTTTTAATTTATAGTAAAAAAGTTATATATATAACAAGTGAATATACTATATGGTCAATAGTATTTGCTATATTATAACTGATAGTTTAATATTTAGTTGCTTTAATAATTATAATTATGAAAACTTACCCATAAATTTTAGCTATTAAATTACTTACTTTAAACTCCCCCAATAAAATTAGAGAGTGTTAATAATGTGAATTATTTTTGGTGCTTTTACCAACACTAGCATTCATTACCCATGCTTTACTACAATGTCAATAAAATTTTAAAGATTCAAATTGTTTAATTTAGACTTTATACTTTAGATAAACAATAACTACCAAGCCAAACCTTTTTGCTAATGGAATTGACTAAAAACCACCAACCACTCAGCCAAACTTAAATATCTTAATTATTTTTCTGACCAGTTGGTCGCGGGGCTCATGGCTTATGGCACTCAGCCCAACCTCATCTTTGCCATTCCATCTGGTGCAGAACGCCTTGCTGCTCCTCGTGCAACAGCCACCATCATACCACACCACCCTACCATAGCCCAACAAATCCCACCCCGCGCTAGTGTGGCTGCAGCGCCTGATCATTTCTTTTGGGCTCGGGTCGATAATGGTAGGCAGATTTGTTCCCTCTACTTTGGCATCGACCATGCAAAAAGAGTGTGCCCTAAGGCCAAATCCGCTGATGCAACTTCTGAGCCCCCCTCTGGAGGTTCAGTATGGGAGCACTTTGCTGCCCCCTCCCACCCTCCAATCTCGTTCAGTGGGCCCACATGGAAAATCAGCCCCACCCAAAACCTCCATCCTCACTCTCCCACCTAAATCTAAGCCAGCCAATCAGAGCAATGCTTGGACCAACATTCACACCCAAGCAGCTGCCCATTCACCCAATCCTACCCACTCAAATTTAAATGCCACTATTCCAGTGAACCAAAATCCATGGGATCTATTGGCTGAAACTGACGAATCAGGTAATATCCTCATTAGTAAGCATACAGGTCAACCTCTCTGCCATGGCGATTATGGTTGGGCAGAATTTTCCTTCCCGACTTCGATGAAACCCCTACCCCTCGCCATTTCGCTCCTCTACCCAATACAGCCCCCTTCCAAAGTGACCACCAGCTCGCCTTAGCTGCGGTGGCCTCTCCTCATTGCCCAAAACTACGCACCACGGTGGCCCAGTCAGTGGCTCAGCTCCAGCATGGCCTGCCCACCATCTTCTTCCCCCTGACTTCCCTGAATCTCCCTGCAGTGACATCTCAAAACTATTTGATGATGCTGAAATCGCTGTTATGAATGTCGCAACGCTTCAGCATACCTGAATATATTAAATTATTTTTCTGTAAACTTAGTATGAGAGAAATCCTCAAATCTTGCAATTAATTTTTAATTACTTTCTAGACTAGCTAGAAATTTTTAAATTGGCACACTTATGTATCTCTGATGACAATACAATAATATATTGGAAATTTTATTTTTCATGTTCAAAATAAAAACTTTTATATATATTAAGAGAAAATTCAATATATTTTTGATAGCAAATGGTATATAATTATAGCTGAGCATTTGATATTTAGTTTTTTTCAAAGTTTTCAAGTTTACCTTCCAGACTAGCAAAAGCTTTGAAATTTGTCACATTTATATATATCTAATGACAAAAAATTATTTCATTAAAAATTATGAAAAGTGTAAATTTTGTAGAATAAACCTTTTAAAAGTGTTCAACGTTTTTTAATTGCTTTTTTTATTTTATAAGCGTTTCTTTAACTCACAATGGGTTATGTGTTCAAATCTTGCATCCTTTATTCAACACACTTTCTGACATAATCTATTGATAAAAGTTTTACATTTACTAAAATAAAATGACAATATAATCTTCCCTCATAGTTTAGAATTTTTATACAAAAATAAAAAAGTAAAATATATAGGAAGTGAAAATCCTATATATTTAATGGTATTCAGTATATTGTTACATCTGAGCAGTTTGGTAATTAATTGAGTCAATAGTTTCAATGGTTTTCAAATGGTTGGTGGGTTTAGGTTGATTAACCCTATCACTGATTTGATACATATACAATCCAAAAAATATGGTTTTGTGTAAATATAAAAATGCATATATACATCCAAAGAGATAAGGTTATAAAATCCTTAAATGCATATATGCATCTAAAAAATGAGATTTATATATATTTATTTCAAGTTTTTTTTTGAATATTTGTGTTATATAAAAGGACCAAAATAATTACAAAAAGTTTAACTGTCAACTAAGAATTTTTTTCTAAATTTTAGGGCCAAAAAGAGAATTTTTCTGAAACTTATTGAAAGGACTAATAAGCATGATAGTTTTAGTAAGCAGTTAATGATTGGTTACTTTGATAAGTTGATTGGGTTTGGCAATTTGTTGGTTTTTGGTTGTTGGTTGATTTAAAATGTCAAAAATATTTTTTTCAAGCTTTACTAAGTGTCAGTATTCTCTCTGGATTAGGTGAAAGCCTTGTCCAGGGGGAAGATCAATATATTAATCTAAAGAGCCCAATTCCCAAAATGACCTAATAATTTTAGGAATGGAGTTTAATTTAACTGAAATACTGAATTCTGGGCTTTTCCTTATTATGCTAAATTTGGGGAATCTTTACATATTTAAGTTGTTATCTAATCTTAATTCACACTTTTATCTATTTCCACCTATTCCAGTATCAGAACTTTCCTACAGGTCCCATGACACTACCCTTACAATCTCTATTCATATCTTTACATTTCAAAGCACTATAAATAGTGCTTGCTTACTCTAAATAAAGTACTTCTCAGAAGAACATATTCTTTACTTTATTTTATTTACTTTAATGGAGAACGTCTCATCCAAGGCTGAAAGCTTAGAAGCCCTGCATCAGATAAACGCACTGCCAATGATTTATCCTTGGTGGCCTGACAAAATGGTGCTTTCTGCCAGGTCACTTCTGAGTTGCACCATGAGGATATAGCCTCAACCTTGGACAATAAGAGTTATCAATCCTCAGTAAGTACTCTCAGACCCTGATCTTTTAGCATACCTACGCTGGAATGGCCAAGATGCAGTAACTGTGGGAAGTAATTTTACCAAGAAGAGCTTTATGTGTCCTAGAGAAGAAGGTCCTATACATTTCAAAACACCAGGCCAACTCAAGCCCTTACTTATTTAATGTATATGCCTGAAATAATTGAAACAGATGTCAAAGAGCAATATATCCAACTATCATAAAGTGAAAAGATAGAAAAAGGCAATACTTTATTATATGCAGGAAGAAAAATATAGTAAGGAAGGATGGGACAATGATTGAAGAGACGCTTGGGAAAATACCACACAGAGAAATGACTACTGGCCTGTAGGATGGGTTTCCCATTATGAGGAGAAACTCTTTAGATTTCTCTCTAAAGTGAAGCTTTTTAAAAGAGGCTGACCAAATTGATGCTTATCCTCCAGTCAAAGAGCAAGATCAAACAAATTGTAATGCTCAATATTTAATAAAAAATTGTGGTAATATGGACTCAACTGCCCCCCAAATTTAATAATGGAAAATTTTGACTGTGTTGGTTTTGTGCGCCAATGCCCCAAACTGAGATAGCAATAGCATATTTATTATCATATGGTGGAGGTTAAAATTTTCTTCACTTCCCTAATCAAAGTATCATCCCTCAGGTCAGCTTACCTCAAATAAAATTTAAATTTAAATTTAAATATTTTTATAAGAGATTATTTTAATACTAACAATAATATTTATTTTAGGTATTAAAAACCAAAATCCACCTCTCAATGTCATTTCCCACTCTGCTGTTTCATAGCAGAAAGTGGAAACAAAGCTCATAGCCAAATTGAATTCAAAATTGCTGAGTGACAAATCAAATTTAGCCAGTGAGTATCAAAAATGCCAAATTAATGAAAATGGGACAAACTGAGAACTAGCTTCCAAACTCAAAGAAGGCAGCAAGCCTCAAAAAAAATTTATTGAAAGCCTCAAAAACAATTGGTGCAATGATGCACTAAAAATGATAGACAAAATATCTGGAACTTACCTTTATGCAATTGATGACAAGCTCAATGACTCCTTTCTGGAAAATCTAACGCTTTTTGACTTTGATGGCTCCCCTTCTGATATTGGCCCAGATATTAATAAAACAAAATGTCAAGATTACCTGATTTGGCTCTCAGATTGGGATAGTGCCAATCCTGACAAAAATGAGGGCCCCAAAAAGTGAAGCTTGAGGAACTGGCTGACATTACCTCTGCTACTAATGCCAACCTTTCAGCAACTTCAAATTGCACGCTCAAACTTTGTTGCACAGGTCACTTTTGGTTACAAGTGAGATTTGCTCATCCCAATCCTAAGATGATGGCTCAGCATCACTTGAAAATGCCTCACTGTCAAAACTTTTGAGGCCTACTCCTGCAGTCATTTGGCCATCTTCAAAACTCTTGGGGTTTCTCGCCTATGCAGCTCACTAACAATGACATTTTCTCCAAACTTTACCTGGATCTATTGGCGGAGAAGGTGATTGAAAGATGCCAGGTTCTGATGGCAAATGAGTTGAACTGGAAGCTTGGAGAGGCTGAGACCAGCATAGCCAAGATGGCGCAGGAAACGTGAGAAAGGATAGTGCAGTTGGAGGCAGAGTTGAAGGCCTCCAAGTCAGAAGTTATTTAGGAACAAAGGCTGCTGGTTGGCCTGCAGTTGGAGATCCAAGACAAGACTGACCAGATTGAAATGCACAAGGTTGACAACTTGCAGCTTAGGTTGGAGCTATTCGATCTAAAGGCGATTTACCTCAAAACCAGAAGTCAACTCAAAGCCAGCCACCTCAAAAGACTATATTTCTCAGCCAGCAGCGGATCACAGATTGAAAAATTTGAGACCAACTTTTTTAAAAAACAATATGAGTACTTTACCACAGAGGCTTACCTCCAAGAACATGCTGCAGCTTTTGGGAACACACTCTGGCTGACCATTTTGAGTTCCATTTCCATGACTTTCAAATTGCACCATCTATGGTTCAGGAGAACTACGTGTGGTGCCACCCCCACAATCTTGGTGGCCTTGTGGACCCTGCCCAGGCTGCACTCCACCACCTGGAGCTGCTTAGCAAAGCTGCTGATTGCATCCCACAGGCTGGCATTGACCTCGCCATAAAGGAGCTTGATTTCATTATCTACCTGAGCTGCTCCAAGTATGAGTCCTACCACTTCAAGGTCATTGAGCGCCAAGCCAAGGCTTACTGCTACTTCCACAACTCTCACACTGGCATCACTGACCTGGTCTGCATCAAGCACAAGGCTCTGTACATCCCCAAGCTTGAGCCTTCTGTCTACCTTAGCCCTCAGGTCACAACTTACTCCCCTAGGACAAGGCTTGGGGAGGGTTTTGTTAGGATTCTCCCTGTATTAGATGAAAGCCTTGTCCAGGGGGAAGATCAATATATTAATCCAAAGGGCCCAATTCCCAAATGGCCTAATAATTTTGAGAATGGAGTTCTATTTAACTGGAATACCAAATTCTGAGCTTTTCCTGAACTATGCCAAGTTTGGGGAATATTTACATTTCCTAAATTGTTATCTAATTTTTATCCACACTTTTATCCATTCCCACCTATCCCAGTATTGAACCTTTTCTACAGGTCCCATGAAATTACCCTTACTATCTCTATTCATATCCTTACATCTCGAAGCACTATAAATAGTGCTTGATTACTCTAAATAAAGTAATTCTCAGCAGAACATATTCTTTACTTTATTTTACTTTACTTTAATGAAGAACGTCTCATCCAAAGCTGCAATCTTAGAAGCCCTGCCTTCAGATAAACGCGCTGCCAATGATTCCTCCCTGGTAACCTGACACTTAGGTTTATCTTGCTAGCTTTTATAATGGTAGATGTCCACCTATAAGTTTACATTGTAATTAAATTTATTGATTAAATCCTAAATATAAAAATAAACTTATTAAACTAAATGGTATAGCATATCTTTTCTTTCCTGTAACAATCACTTTATTTACTATAGATTCAATTTGAACAGAAATTTTTGATAATCATACAGGAGAGATGGGCGATTTTAATAAATCTAATACAACCTGGGCGAGCATCTCATCAAGAGGTGCGCAAAACGGTGCACCCAAGGGCAAGAAACGCCCTGGAGGGGGACCAGGAACCCAAGCCGCCAAGAAACCACAAACTCAGACATCGTCTGGGTTTATGGTATTTGCTACAAAACAAGATCAATAAATGTACATCCAGTGTAACTAACCCCTTTAAAAGGTGGAACACTGGCTTCGACTCTTCCTTGGGTTTAAGTCCCCAACCCTGTGGGAGAAAACATGCAAGGCACAGCCCTCCATTTTCCCCATGCATTTTACGTTGCCACCAACAACATGGGCTATGGATGAATCAATATTGGTTTTGAAACAGCCAAAGAAGCAGATGCTGCAGCAAAAGTCTGCGTCAAAATTACCTTTCATAAGGACAAAAGAATGGTGTGCACCGCGAGCACCAGATGGAACAAAGTGAAAACTTTATTCATCTCCTTTGACTCACTCCTTACTAACCTTCCCCATAAGGTACTCAAGGAGGAGCTCTGCAAAGGGCTTGTAGCCTACAGAGAAATTGTGCAAATCAAACTACAATGATTTCGCCTGATGCCAACCCTGTGCACAGGCAAAGCTATTGCTGTGATCAACCCACTCCCCAAAGTGAAAGATGACCTATCAAGAATCCCCTTCACAGCAGAGTTTCACTTTGAGGATGGGGGACATTCATCCACATTCCAAATCACACCAGAATGTGCACCGCCTATATGCAACCACTGCGGTTATTGGGACACAAGGAACATGCATGCCCCGTGAAGGAGGGCTTAATGGAAGCAGACTACTGTGAGGAAGCCATAGACGAAAGTAACAAAAATTTCGCCAGAATGACCAATGGCCACCACCCATTCCGCTGGGGTGAAGATGAACTTTACTCCATTGTGGACAGTTACACATAGATGATGTAAAGTGGCACAAAAGCCCACAAGTGGGCAGCGGCCAAGGCAGCAGCACACGCGGAATCATCCATCAACCCTGGAAAAATTCAAGAGGACATAACGGATATACACTGAGCCAACCTATCAGTACAATATGCCCAAGTTGAAAATTTTCACAGCAACTCGACTGAGTCACCTAGTGACATCAATCATGCACACTTTGAGGAACAATTTAGCTGCAATATGGGCGAAAATGCGGTGCACAATTCTCTAAATTTAAACCCAAAATCACATAATCTAATCAACACCCTGCATTGAACCATCATGAGACATGTGTGGGAAAAGATAATGCAAATTCCAAAAATTGCAATTCTTGTGAAAAATTGTGTCAGAACAAGGGAACTGACATTTTTCACCGAGAGAGTTGCAGTACAGATGTAGAGCATGGCCAAAATGAGCTGTGGTGGTTAGGGCCAGAGGGCCCTCCCAACTGCTTCTGAGGCACCGCGGGCACCTCAGTGTCAATAGGGACGCTAAACATTGTGGGAGCCAGGGCTCAAATGTCTCAAGCCAAAA
Source organism: Massospora cicadina (assembly GCA_022478985.1). Classification (NCBI taxonomy): domain Eukaryota; kingdom Fungi; phylum Entomophthoromycota; class Entomophthoromycetes; order Entomophthorales; family Entomophthoraceae; genus Massospora; species Massospora cicadina. The sequence goes on along the minus strand of JAKSZP010014119.1, from coordinate 2,361 downwards.
AGCTGGACTTTCTGCAAAAACCCCTTGTAGACATCTTGACCATCCAAGAAACCCACTGTCTACAAGGGGAAGAAGGATCCTGGTCAGCCAGGGTCTCACCATCACAATCAGTGTGGACATCTCACTTTGGGGCTATCTAAAATAACAAAAAATTAAAAATCACAAACTCCTCATTATACCTTCATGGCTGCATCCTGGCAGCAACAATCACATGCCAAAAGGAAACAATCTCGATAGCATGCAACTATGCACCATGCACCGCAGCTGAGAGAAAAAAATTTCTCAAAACTGTTCCAACACTCACCCTCCCACCAGATAACATCCTGTTGGGCAACTTTAACTGCTGGGATAACCCTGACATGGACCAATGGCCTAACCCCAGAGGATACCCACTGGGGCACATCAAATTCCGTGCAATAAAGGCATCCCTTGGCCTATAGGATGCCCTCCCCCCCAGATCACCACTTGTAAAAATTTACTAAATGAGTTGATTATCGGTTTTCAATACTAGTAACCTTTTTACTGCATAGGTTTGGTTTCCTTGTGCACCTCACGTTGTAAGAATATATAATCTGATAATAGTATGGAGACTATTATCCATAGTTGAGTTAGAACTATTATTTGGCCCAGCACTTTAGCCGGTATTTCCAATTAAATACTTTATAGTTGTACTCATAGGGATTTATTCCTAATTTTAATGTCCACTTGATCTTCGTCAAGATCCTCTTATGACAGTCTCCTTTGGCTCAACACATAGTTGGCAGCGATCCTCTAATTGTGGTTCCCTTTTTTCTCTAGAATCCCGCTCAGATCTCTACTCTTCTCTCTGAGAGTCTACCAATTATTGCCTTCTGCAATAATATCCTTGAGATGGAACTTCACGCTAGATGCTGATAGTCCAATTATATCTAAATCTATAATAAAACTAATAATGTTCTAATGTATTATTGTATATCTGTATGGGTATATGTGTCTTTTTATTATAGTGAATCCTAGGGAATTTATAGGGGATTTGCTGTCTAACCCTCGGTTGACACCTCTTTGATGAAATGGCAGCCGTTGCCATTGAATCACCCTTCCTCATCTTGGCAGCGATGGTCTTCCCCATCCTGGCTAGGATTCTGTCATGGGACATCTTTGAGACTTCAAACAGAAAGAGTTAGAAATGTGTCCCTAACGTTTTCCTCTCAATCCACTAGAACCAACCATAATTGGCTAGCGACCTGCTTAGGAAATGGGACTTTTTACCCATTATAGCAGGTCACTTCACCAACCAATCAATTCACCAGTTGCAGGCAGCATCACTCGCTTCACAACTAACCATACATTCCCAATCAGTCGGTGATGAACCTGACCAATTTCAATTGGTACACCTAATAGTCAAACACTATCAGATGCCCCTATTTCGTTGGCCGCTCCACCCAATGAGATATTAAGTATTCATCCGGATTGATCCCCAACAGATATGACCAGGCGAATATCCCAAAATCCCCCAAACATAGTTACTCTGAAATTTGGGCCAACCAATTTCTGATTCACTTTTCTTTAGGGAATTTTCCCTTAGTAACACCAGTTAATCTATCAGGCTGGGAATATGGGCAAAAATCCCAACACCACTTCTTCCCCACATGACATGGCCTAACATACATGAGGGAGCACTCATATCAATGAGCTGCATTGATCACATCCTCATTCTGCAATCCCACTGATCAAGCATCTCCAAATTTTCAACAAAAAAAGTCAATTTTTCTGACCACCGACTTGTTTTGGTGTAGCACTCATCAACCTGAACCCACACACAGGCGTCGCCCTGGAAGAAGCTACACCTGGAAAACATAGAATTACCTGAAATATCTGACTGGGTTGAACATGAGGCCACGAACCCAGAATTAATAGCCCCATTCACTTTGGATCCCATCATAACCTGGGCAAATTTCAAAATGGAACTAATCAATAAAACCCAACATCTTGCATCATGTAAGTACACCGCCAACGCAGCCACAATCAGGCGTACCTTGGCAGAACTGGACCGCCTTGAGCTAAACACCCTGAGATCCGGCTATAGCCTCAACTGGGGATGCAAATGGGCAGAAATATCTGCCCGCCTAATCACCCTCATCTTTGAGCACCAACACAGAATCAAAGTGTCAAACAAAGGTAAGTTCATAAAGGAAGGTGAAACATGTTTGACATATTTCTTCCATCAATTCCACTCCTGCGGCAACCAGCCCACATGCACACAGGTCTGCAAGACTGACGGCACAGTGGCAACTGACCCTGAGAAGGTCAAGGTGGAAGTACACCATTATTACACTGAATTATACCGTGATACGCTGACAGACCCACAAAAAATCACAGAAT
>JAKSZP010014118.1:0-16850 GCA_022478985.1 Massospora cicadina | reverse complement strand
ATATAGCCCTGCATGGGGCCAGAAGTGGGCGGAGGCAGCAGCACACCTCAACGCACTTGAAAGGCAACACAAACATCGGGTTTGTGTCCAATACAGGGCCACATGCATCACTAAAGGTGACAAGTGCACCGCATACTTCTTCAAAAAAATTTTTGCACCACGCCAGAGTGTGGCCTGCACACAGGTGCGAAGATCAGATAATTCTATCGTGGACACACCAGCTGAAGTGGCAATCGAAATGCAAAGATATTACTCCAAGTTATACCAAGCTGAACCAATTCAGCCGGCTGAAATGGTGGAATTTCTTGACAGAGCTCATATCTGCACCGTTTTCTGATACCCGGAAATAATGAATTTAATTACTCCAAACGAATTATGGACTACCATTCGCGGTGCACCAAACTGAAAATGCCCAGGCCCAGATGGCATTCCATATGAGTTCTACAAAAAATATTTTAAATACATATCCCCATTGCTGCTAGCCTCACTCAACCAAAGCCTGTTGGAAACGCGCCTCCTACCAGGAGGACATGAGGCTTTTACAGTCACACTCTTCAAGAAAGGGGATAGACTAGACTTAGCCAACTGGCGCCCCATTTCTCTAACAAACACAGACACCAAAATTTTAACAAAAATCATGGCTAACCGTTTAGGGACTGTAGCATCTGCCACCATCTCCCCAGAACAATTTGGTTTCATCCCCAGAAGGTCGATTTGGGATAACGTGCACTCTGTGGCTAATGTGTGTCAGTCCACAGCCTCTGGGGCACTTGTATTCTTGGACCAACAAAAGGTTTATGATAGAGTAAACTGGGAATACCTTAGGGCCTGCCTCCAACAATTCCGCCTACCTCCCCGCTTCATTAACTGGGTGATGCTGCTCACGGAATCTGCAACAATGGCTGTGCATGGCCCAGGCTTCCTAACGGATGTAGTCCATCCTCAAAGGGGCCTGCGACAAGGGGACCCCCTCAGCCCACTCTTATACAACTTCAGCCTTGACCCACTACTGCGAAATGTGAATGCCCAACTCACTGGGGTCCATGTGCCAGGCCAAACCCCAGTCAAGATGATGGCATTTGCAGATGATTGCGTGGTGGGGGTGTCTAATAATAAAGATGCACGCGCGCTTGAAGCCCTCATCCAGGAATATTCCCGGGTAAGCAACGTGGCACTGAACGCCTCCAAAACTGAAATCATCCTCCTTGGTCAGTTTCAGAACTGCTGGGCCCCAGCAAGTAGTTCCCAACCCAGCCCATCTGTTTGCCCACGTCCACGCCTTACTAACTCAAAACACACCGCTCCACTGGTGCTCCCCTTTGTGCCGCGACCTACCATAGGACCGGTACGCCATCTGGGCGTGTGGTTGGAGGCAGGAGGATACGCGTCAGCAGTAATGGAGGGCCATATACTGGACAACGTGACGAAGCGAATCGCCTCTCTCAGAGCCCACCCTACTACCCTCACTGGCAGGGTTGTTCTTGCCAACTGTATGCTCCTATCCAAAGTCTGATTTGGAGCCCACACCATCCCCTTCTCCCCAAGCTTCTTCAAATCCCTGTATGCTTTGCTACAAGGTTGGCTTTGGTCAGGCCGCCCTCCACCAGTACGGCTAGAGGTCATGTTTGGCCCTCATCATCATGGTGGCATGGGCCTACTTGACTTCAAAGCCCATGCCGCCAAGATCCTAGGCACCTGGATTGCGGCCGTCACTGCTCCTACACTCCCATCCCAACACTGGTCCCGCGCGGCCCGCTCCAACTTCTCCCGAGCCTTAGGCCTCAACAACCCATCAAACCCCCACTCCCTGATGAAATACCTTGCATCACACACATCAGCCACAGGTCCTCACGGGACTAAAACCCACTACAAACGAATCCTACTCTCCATGCGAAGCGCAGAGTGGAGAATTCGTATCAGTGGACATACAACCCAAAGAGGCCGCCCCTCTCCTCAGTTCACACAAGAGGTACAGGGGCTACCCATCCATGATGGCGTGATCCCCATTCGACCCCAAGTCCTATCCAGGGTGGACTACCTGGACATGATGTACATCCCTTATTCCACTGAGACCCAAAAGACTATCTGGAAATACGCACACCATCCTCTGTTGCAGCCTCAAGTCCGTTCCCATGTGTGGCGATGCCTGAGGTGGGTGTATCGTAAAGCTGAGCGCTCTAATGCTTTACACTCATCCTGTGTCGTGTGTGGCCAGTATGGAACGCTGTTTCACCGCCTGGAGAAGTGCCCCACCTCTAAAGTAATATGGCGCGAAGTCCAACGTCTGCTAGGCCAGGATCAAACACATCCCTTCAGTCTGTTAAGAGATATGTTTGCTTCATCAATGGCCTCCCCCTCCCACCCTCCCTTCGTGCTCTGGTGGTTGCAATCGCCATGTGGACTATCCACACGATTGTCTTGGATGCCATCGCTGGATCCATCCCCACCCTCCCTGAAGCTGTCCACAGATTCCGGTCTCATTTGGTGGATCACTTTCAAGCGTGGATGTTTGGATATCTCCCACCACGTCGCCGGCAGCTGGTCTCCTCCTGGTTCCCAGTCTGGTTCATCAAATCAGACCCCTTCCTCCACACGTGCTCAATAGTGGCTACGCCCCCTACACATGTTCCCTCCCCTTCCCATAAGTGGCGTTCCCGCTGGCAACAAGAGATAGCATCGCTTCTCTGGGGTGCCTCACCTGGTACTGAGTTTTGTCTTGTCTGAGTCATATTTGGAAGTGTCCGTCCCATGGTCGGCCTTCCCCGCAATAAATTTAGAATATACAGTGCAGAGTATATATAATATAAATTGCTAATATAACTCAGCTTAAAATATAGCACTGAAAACTTTTCTCTCTTGTTGAAATCACTTTTGCAAAAAAATTCAATTCAAGTCTGGATTAATTTGATAATCTCACCAAGGAGATTAATTAGTGCCCATGTTGGGGAGCAGTTGGGCAAGTAAGTTCAAGGGCACAGGTGTTGGTCCCATGACGTCTAAAGTTTGCAAACACCCCAGTGAACCCAGAGGAATAGTCAAACTTAACAAAAAAACTGGTGGTAACCATTTCCTCAGAAATTTAAGCTTTGCAAGCGCGATGCAACCAGTACATTAATACTCCACTCTCTCAACCACTTTTGTTGGTGGAACATGGAGTACGGGTATTCCTGGATATTCAGCAGATGGCGCTTTAGAAAAGTTTTGTGAAGATGTACACACTCATTTACTGAACGCGGTGTACTTTGCACCTCATTCCATGCCACGCGGTTGGCTCATCTTGGTTTTGAAAGCAAGGAAGCAGCGGACAAAGTCACAATGGTGCGCGTTGTAATAGACCTCCCAGATGGGCAGTGAACATTGAAACTAAGCACACCAGATGGACAAAATTGAACCAAATTTTTGTAACTTTTGACTTCTGCCCACTATGGTCAAATGCGCCATACTTAAACAACACCTGAAGGCTGGGCTCACCATATATGGCAAAATACAGTCCTTCAAAATGCAGCACTTTACACTGATGCCAAACCTGTGCACCAGCAAAGCAATTGCAGTCCTAACCCCAGCCGAGGGTATAGCAAAAGATCTAACCCAAATCCCGCACACCACTTTTGTAAACATCAAGTGGCATGCCACTCAACCTTTCAGTGTCACCATGGGCAGTGCACCTCCCATCTGCGCATTTTGTGATGCATTTGGTCACAAGGCACACACCTGCCCTTCCAAAGAGGGCATCACATTCCAAGAAATTCCCTCAGATGCAATGTGCAGTGGTGAAACCCACTATGAACCAACTGCTGACACAAAAGCAGCCTTCCCATGGGGAGCGCAGGGATGCTACTTACTAGTGAAGCCAATATCCCCTCAAGAGCAGAAGAAGGCCAAACAGGCCCACAAGGCGGCGGCCAAGGAGGCGGCCAAGACCACTTCTGCTATCCCGCCCTCCCAGCTCCAGGAGGACATCAAGACTTTTGTGGCAGAAGCAGCTCGCGAATCTCTTGACCAATAAGATTAGGACATCCAAGCCAATTGGGCTGCCCAAGCTGAAATCCCAATGGGCAAGTCAGTTTCACCCATTCAATGTGCCCAAGCCTCAATTGGAACAAAATTGGTCTCCAATCTTCCTGCTGACAATTCAAAATCAAGCGTTGGTGCACAACAAATGCATGCACCCCAAAAATCTCATCCTGCAGCAGGGAAAAGAGCAAAGGCAAAAGCCAACGCGAACCCTACTGCTAAGGCTACCCATACCACTGAATATGTTGCATCATGTACCTGAGGCGCTGACAAGCGCTGTGAAAAACAAGAGAAGGCTGAAGAGCTCGGGCGCCCTTCCCCTCACACCTAAGGTGTGATGGGGGAGCCTTTACTTTAGGGACGTTGAACATCTCCAGACTCAAGGCATTGCCGTCCTGGGCTAGGAAACTGAGTTTTTTACAACAAAATTTACCCGTGGATATCCTGGCCATTCAGGAGTCCCACTGTCCATGCGGTTCTAGGGAACATGTAAAACCATGCTCCTCCCTTCCCTCTCCTTCTGGTCTGAGCACTGTGGGGTGCTAGTTCAAAAGAACAATAATTTTAATTTTTATTGTCTGAATCCTTCCTTAGTGGCCGCGTCCTCATTGTCAATTTTTTGTGGGCCAACGAAGTGCACGCTATCGTCAACATTTATGCCCTGACCTTTGCACAAGAGCATCAGGAATTTTTCTTGTCAGTCAATTCCATTCTGTTACCCCCTTGACCCTTTCGTCATTGGTGATATGAACTGTTGGTTGAACCCATCCACTGACTGATGGCCTTCCTCATCTTCCCCACCACAGGGACACGTTGAACTACGCGTCCTCAAGGCCACCCTAGGGTTGGTTGATACTCTGCCACGTCATGCTCCAATTCTTGAAAACATGTCATGCCCCCACATCCACAATGGCCAGTCATGGTCCATGTCCTGCATTGACCTTATCCTCACACTGTTGCAATTTTGTACCCGGATTTCCAATTTCACCAAGATTAAGATTGATTTCTCCAATCACAGGATAGTGCAATATCTTTCCGCCTATCCAACCCAGCAGCTTGGGCTCTGAGTTGGTGCAAACTTCACCCGGCCAAAATCACATCGCCAAGATTTTCCTCATGGATGGAATCCATGACCACAGCTCCAGATTTTATCGCACTGTTTTGCACTGATCCAATTTCCAAATGGTCTGCCTTCAAAGCGGACACAATCTGCCAGGCTCACCACCTTTCCTCCAAATGCTCATGCTCTACCTTGGCGGTCATCTCGCGCGCTCTGGCAGAGTTGGCCCACCTGGAGTCCAACGTCCCAGCCACAGGCTACAGCCCTTCTTAGGGTCACAAGTGGGCGGAAGTAGCTGCCCACCTTAACGCTCTTGAGAGACAACACAAGCATCAAGTTTGTGTTCAGTACAGAGCTAAACGCATCAAAGCGTGTGACATGTGCTCCGCCTACTTTTTTTGAAAATTCTTCACACCATGCCAGAGCTTGGCCTGTACACAGATGCGAAGGCCAGACAATTCCGTAGTGGATATGACGGCCAAAGTGGCGATCAAGATACAAAACTATTACTCTAAATTGTACCGATCTGACCCGATTCAACCAGCCAAAATGGCGAATTTTCTTGACAGTGCACATATTCACACCATTTTCCATTTCCCAGAGTTGATTAATTTGATTACTATAGATGAACTCTGGTCTGCAATCTGCAGTGTACCATATAGGAAAATCCCAGGCCCAGATGGCATTCCATATGAATTATATAAAAAGTACTTCAAATATATATCCCCACTGTTGCTGGCCTCTCTTAACCAGTGCCTTTTGGAAACGCGCCTCCTACCAGGAGGGCAAGAGGCCTACAACATAACGCTATCCAGAAAAGGGGATACGTTATACTTGGCTAACTGGCGCCCCATTTCTCTAACCAACACTGATACAAAAGCTTTTACTAAAATCATGGCTAACCATCTAAAGATTGTTGCCTCTGCTATCATCTCCCTGAAACAATTTGGTTCCATACCCAGAAGGTCGACTTGGGACAACGTGCACACTGTGGCCAACGCCTGTCAGTCTACAGCCTCTGGTGCACTAGTATTTTTAGACCAACAGAAGACCTATGATAGATTAAACTGGGATTACCTTAAGGCCTGCCTCCACCAATTCCGCCTACCCCTCGCTTCATCAATTGGGTGATGCTGCTGACGGAATCTGGCACAATGGTTGTGTGTGGCCCTGGCTTTCTCACGGATGTAGTCCGCCCTAAAAGGGGCCTACGCCAAGGGGACCCTTTTAGCCCACTCTTATATAACTTCATCCTTGACCCACTTCTTTGAAACATGAATGCCCGCCTTAATGGGATCCATGTGCAAGGCCAAGCCCTGGTCAAAATGTTGGCATTTGCTGATGACTGTATGGTTGGGGTATCTAACAATTAAGATGCACGCGCGCTTGAAGCTCTTATCCACGTTTACTCCAGGGTAAGAAATTTCTGCACTCAACGCCTCCAAAACTGAAATCATTCTCCTTGGTCATTATCAAGCCCACTGGGCCTCAGCGCCCTGTTTCCAATCCACCCCATCCGCTTGTGCACGTGCTTGCCTACCCTGCCCAACCCACACCGCCCCACTTGTGCTCCCCTTTGTGCCAAGCCCCACCGTTGGGCTGGTCCCATTTGGGGGTGAGGTTAGAGGCAGGCGGGTATGCCTCAATGATGATGGAAACCCATATTCTGGACAACGTGACAAAACGCATAACCTCCCTCAGAGCCCGTCCTACTTCCCTTACCATCAGGGTTGTACTTGCCAACTCTATGCTCCTCTCCAAAGTTTGGTTTGGGGCCCACGCCATCGCTTTCTCCCCAAGTTTCTTCAAATCACTATATGCCCTTCTGCAAGGGTGGCTTTGGTCGGGCCACCCACCGCCAGTGCGCCTAGATGTCATGTTTGGCCCTCTCCATAGTGGTGGAATGCGCCTGCTCAACTTTTAGGCCCACGCGGCCAAGATCCTGGGCACCTGGATTGCTGCCGTTACCAACCCTACAGTTTCAGCCCAACACTGGTCCCGCGCGGCCTGCTCCAACTTCTCTCGCGCCCTGGGCCTCGCCAACCCATCTCACTCACACTCTTTTTTAAATCTGGCTTCCCATCCTTTGGCCACAGGTCCTCATGGGACTACACCCCACTTCAAATGGATCCTCCTCTCCATGCGGAGCAATGAGTGGAGAATTTGAATTTGTGGTCGCACATCCCAGAGGGGGCGCCCCTCTCCTCGATACACCCAGGAGGTACATGGACTACCCATTCTGAACAGTTTGATACCCTCGAGGCCCCATACCTTGTCCAGGGTGGACTACATGGACATGATGGACATCCCCTATTCCCTTTATACTCAGAAAGCCATTTGGAAGTACGCACACCACCCTCTTCTGCAGCCTCATATCTGATCCCATGTGTGGCGCTGCTTGAGGCAGGTGTACAAAACTGCCAAACGCTCTAACACTTTACACTCATCCTGTGTCATGTGTGGCCATTACTGTATGCTGTTTCACCGCCTGAGAAAGTGCCCTCCATATAAAGCGATATGGCGTGAGGTACAACGTTTACTTCGCCAGAATCAGGCACAGCCCTTCAGATTTGTCTAGGGATATGTTTGCCTTTATCAATGGCCTCCCCTCTTCCACTCTCCCTCCATGCTTTAGTGGTCACAATTGCCATGTGGACTATCCACACGATTGTCTTGGATGCCATCGCAGGCTCCACCCCCACCCTCCAAGAAGCTGTCCGCCAGTTCCAGTTGCACTTAGTGGACCACTTTCAAGCGTGGATGTTTGGATTCCTCCCACCACGTCGCCGCCAGTTGGTCTCCTCCTGGTTCCCAGTTTGGTTCATCAAAACTGACCCCTTCCTCCACACGTGCTCAATTGTGGCGCCTGCCCCTATATACGTGCCCCCCTCCCAGTAGTGGCGTTCCCACTGGCAACAGGAGACAGCATTAGCTTCTCTGGGTGCCCTCCTATTACATAAGTTCATTTCTTTGATCTCTTATCAGAAGTGTCCATCCCCTGGTCGGCCTTCTCTGGAATAAATTTAAAATATAGCGCTGACTTCAAAAAGGGTTTAAATTTAAGTAGGCATAATTTTCAATTATTTATACTTTTTTAAAAGCTTTTTTTAGTGGAGTTTCTTTTTTCCCAAAAATTTACATGAATCACTTTACCATAATTACTGACCATACTTCACTACAATAGATTCAATAAATGTAAGATCCTGATAATATTAGCCCAATGTTCGTAAGAACTTTAAAACTATGATTTTCTATTATTAATCATCCAGGTCCTTTACATCAAAATGTATATTGATTATCCAGGTTACCCATATTGACAGTAACTGAATCTGAGGAAGATCAACTCTTCAATTTTTAACCCAACTGCTCTTATGGAAAAATGAGTCCCTGACTATTCAAAGCAAACTAGCACAAAAGTCATCAATTATCCATGATAAAAAGGGTAACCTGTACAAACTTATGTCCCAAAAATGGCAACCCTACATCCAACCTTTGGCTTGCACAGATGGTATATTAGAAGAGCACTGGCAAGGCTTCATGGAGGAATTTGAAAGACTTACATATGGCTCAAGACACAATGTTATTTAAAAGGAATTCTCATCTCAATCCAAGACGTAATAGAGTCCTGTTTGGTATGTAAAGGTCAAGCTGGATCTAATCTCTGACCTCAACATCCAGTGATTCCACCCTGTGAACCATTACATACTATAAGCGTTGACGTTGTGAAACCACTCCCTCAAGCATATAATGGCCACAAATTCCTCCTTCTAGCTGTTGATCATCTAACAAAGTGGATTGAAGCCATATCCCTACCCTCCGCTTTGGTAAAAGCTATCACTATATTCCTATATTATCAGATTATTGCCCAACATGGGTGCCCTAAAAATTTTCTCTGATAATGGCCAGAATTTTGATCTATATTGGTGAATGAATTAACCAAACTAATGGGGACCACTTGAGTGTTTTCCACACCCTACCATCCTGCAACCAATTGTAATGGTATAGAGTGTAAATGGTACATTAACATCAAGCCTCCAAAAAATGGCCTTCACATATACCCTACATTGTCCACGATATCTACTTATTGCAATTTTTTTCTACCAAATAAGTTATCATCAGATTATTAAGATGTCTCCCTTCCAATCTTTGCATATAAAAATACTCAGCTGCCCTCTAAAATGAAAGTCATGTTAGATCAAGCCTCTCCTGACCCCTTGAAATTACTATGAGAAATAATATTAATGAGATTATCTGACTTAAGACCTTGACTTCCAAAAGTTTTTCTGATATCACTACCAGAGAAACTAATCAGTTTAACAATAATCATGATTCTCTGCAAACCTTCTAACCTGATGATATAATTTTTTCTTATCATCGTTGATCAGGTGGACGCAATAACAAAATTGGGGACCAGTTTGGCCAGGACCCTACAAGGTCATTTATAAATGAGAAAAAGAAACACTTTATTGTTGAAGTCTCTCAGGGGAACTGTGATCAATCAGGTACACAGTTTATTTCTTCAGCCTTTCACCACCCATACGCCAAGATCAAGAAGGGGGCGTTGTCAGGATTCTAGCATGAAATAAGGATTCAAATATATTTGATGATGGGATCTGAACTCAATTTGACGAATATAGTTGAAACTTGTGATGGGGTTAATCCCCAACTAAATTCAAGGCCTCCCAATATAAGGTTCAACCCCAAATTATGCAATCAAATATTTATTGACAGAAACTTCCTGGTATCAGGGTTCAAACCCATTCTATGCAATAATTAACTCCTATATAACAGAAGTAACTAAAATACCAAAGAATCGCCAATTGCTTTTAGTATATATCTCAGCTTTGAAGCGCTTGGGTTTTTCATGAGAGAGACTCCCTGAAAATTCCTAGATATTTGTTTTGGTAGTAGATAAAAATTACAAACTTTTTGCCACTCAGTTTTGGCTTTTTCCACTATTAATTAGTGACAATTTTACTAAGTTACGCCAACATTGAAGTTTTTCCTTTGATTAAAGATATTAAATTTTTGTTAAAGTAAAACTTTTATATATCCTTCACCCACGACTTCAGGTTTCCTGGCCTCTTCTTATCAGACCTATGGTTTAACACCCCCTGCTTCCTGACATTGGCCATGACGAGGCTATGATTAGGATGTGCTCTTAGGGAAATTACAGAGGCCTTATACTGGACTACATCCATACAAGCCCATTTTACTACTTTACAATAGGGTAGAAGAAGAGGAGGGGGTAGAGGAGAGGTTCCTTAGGAGACAGGGCATAAACCAATGCTCATCTATCACATGAGCAAGATTAATGAGATGAGATTGGGGAGCTACAAAGGATTTAGGAACCTTCTTAAGCCTTAAGGAGTATTGTTTTTCGTCCAGGTGGAGAAGCTGAGCCTCAGGGCTTACAAGTAGCGCTCACTACCATAATGGAGATAAACTCAAATCAAGTATTTAAGCTATAAATTAGCCCTCACCCCCACACCTTCATAAACACGTTGGTGAATTTTCTTGATATATTTTATGACAAGCTGCCATTGTCTCATTGTATTTAATTAGTATATTTACTATATTTTGCATGTTTAATGTCCATCATTTTAGTTTTCCAGATTTAATATTTATGAAAGTTGACATGAGAGCAAAAGTGTTGTATATTCACCATAAACTTTATGACATTGATCTGATATGGATGAAGCTTAAATATGTCAGAAAGTAGTTCCTCAGCCTCAGGAAGGAACTTTCAAAAGATTAACATAAAAATATATTGGTGGTAAAGATTGAATTGTAAGAGGAAGATTTGAACCCCTTTATAGACCACAACTATCTAAAAATATAATTTGACCTATTTGGTATCAAACAAAACTATTTTAATATGACATATGATATATTTTACCTTGATGGAACCAATGACAACGAATTTAATAACCTTTTTAAATTTATTGGAGGTGAAAAAATTTGTGCCTTCAATAAAATAAATTCCAGAGGAGCTGTAGCATAGCTGAGTGGTTCCTGCTCAACTCTGGGTAGGGTTTTGAGCAAAACATTTTCAAAACCAGCATAGGATAAAAACTTGGCATGATATATTTGTCCCAAGGTTAACCTCTTTGTTTAATTTCAAAACAATTTCCAATCATTTCCGCTGATGATTGAAGTATTAACAGTATCCCATCTAATGCTAGTTTTTCTTAACTTATTAGTCAAAACTAAAATTACCAAATCAGGCAAATAATCAATTTCCAAAGTTGTTTAAGACCCTAGATCTAGACGCAATGAAATGGTGACATCAAATGAACTTAAAATACCAAATTACAAAAAGGGTAGTTTTTCAATAACTGGAAGCAAGATTCCCAATACTGACTAAAAAAGTGGAGAATACACAAGCTGAAGACCAACATTTTGTTCAAAGATATTTATCAACTATGAGATGGAGCTCAAAAATTAGAAAACCTTTATAAATGGAGCCATGACTGTAGGGAAGATTAAAAACGGCTAATCAGAAGTTCCAGAAGATGCTACAATATTGCTATCACCGCAATCCCTTTATCTGATTGGTTATCTTAAATATTTTTTAAGTAAACTTTTTTTTTTTTATTAAAAAGTTTATAACGCATAATCTCAAGTTTTATAGTTTGTTTTACTTATCTTTCTGGTTAAGTGAAGAGATCTTTAGATAACCAGTCCCATATCAAAATCAAGTTTAAGATATCAGTAGCCAGTATGGGATCATTCTCAAATTTGACACTTCTGAGGATAGTACCTAGTTGCTAATAAAGCCAAGAGATTGGTTGGTCAAGGATTCCATTATGTCTTTGTGAAAATGGGTTGCACAGTCTATAGTCTCATTACTAGAGTTATGGGTTCTCAAGTTTTGAGATATGAGAAGGAGATAGTCCAGATTATAGTAGACCCTATTTAGTAATTTCTCTGTATTAAATGAGGTGGCTCATGCCCATCAAACTCTAGTCAATCTACCTCAAACTAAGGACATAAGAAAAACATAATAATAGATCTAAATTTGAATGACAACCTTATTTTGTTTTTTATTTTGGGTAAATTCAATACAACACTGATAAACCTTTCTTAGTTTGTCTCGCTTTTTTGATTTTAACATGTCAGCATATAATTGTAAATTGGTTTTGGTAGATTCAGAGTTATTGTTACCAATAATATCAAATTGACATTATATTACTTAATTAACATATGTTTCAGGATTGACTCAGTTAGCTGAGAGGGGTCTCATTGGGTAATTTGGATGGTTTATTGATCTAATAAAGTTTTAATCTGTAATTATTACAATAATTTTTCAGGAGACAATTTTTCCTCATTCACTACTTAGTTAGATGATATATGGAGTTCAATAGAGAAAATTATTTACAATAATATACTAAAGTTTGGATATGATTCCAGAATATAGTAAATTATTATAAGTTGATTGTCCCTCTTTCTCAACTAAGTTAGCAGGAAGATGAGTTTGACAGGAGATTTGGATGGGCTGGTAATTGTCAAACTTGAATGTAAATATTGAGAAAAATAAAACAAGTAATAGCTTGTATATAACTCTTAAGAGTGATAATTCTACCTTAAATCAGTTGTTTGTCCTTTATCGGTAGTCAATATCTTTATTTACTGTTAGACCTATAACTTTAGGCTATAAACATTGTTGTACATACCTTTAACCAAAAAATGATTAATTTTAGAGTGTTTTAATTTAGATAATCAAATGTAAATAGTTTAGTTTTGATCAAAAATATATTTAACATTTTCAATAATTCCCCTTCAAACTAGATCTGGTAGTTTTAGTGAATAGTTAATCTATAGATCTTTTGTTGTACTGATAATTGTTGTCTGCTGTCCAGTTGCAATTCATAGAGCAGATAATGGCACAGTTCTGATAGGGCTGTAGAAACCTAGCATGTACCCTATTTCCAATATATCCTCCCAAAATTTCCTTAACTTGTGTAAAAGTCTGGTCATGTTCTGTGAATTATTGAAAATTAACCTTTCCAAAAAAGATGGTAGCTTATTTGTTCTTCCAGCTAATGGGTATCACAATAAGCTACTGTGTCTCCTACTTGGAAAATGCATAGCCAGGTTTGATATCATACGCTGATTTATGTGATATTTTTCTGGCCATAGTAGAATTTTAGGCCTGAAATTGTAGTTTTTTATCAATATTTTTAGCACTAGTGGTGCCCAAACCAAAATGAGGAGCTGCCGTGCATCTAGTTTTATTAATATCTGTGCTAATCTATCAGAATATTAAATGTTCATCGTCAGGCTAATTGAAGAGACTGAGAATAATAAGGGATAAAGCTGTCTGACGACCATATAGCAACATAAATGGTTAAGCCTGTTGTGCTGTGATAGATGATATTGTATTAAAACAAATCAGACCCAACATACAATGTCCACTGAGATGGTGAGTTCATGGGTATTCTCTTAAGTATGTATAACTAAGGTCCCATTCACTCATTAAACTACCCTGGTGGCTTTAAGGTGATATGGCGCTGATAAGACGCCTTAATAGTACATTTGCTCCTTCATCGATATAAGGAATCATTTGCTCCTTCAATTAAGGATTGGACGTGATATTGGTCTCATTGTCAGTGAGTATCATTTGAGGGCATCCATGTCAGTTAATAAATTTTTTAAAATGGTTTTTGGCTTTAGTTGTCAGGATTTAATAAGATGAGAAAGCCAAAATCCCTGCTCCTGGATTGTGCCTCAATAGATCAACTCTTGAACCAGCATAAAAGAACCTTATCCTGAAGGCACCAAAACTAGATTCAATCAGGAAGCATCACGCATATGATAATTGATGAAATCACCTTCAGGAATCCTTGTCCTTAATTTCTGAATCTCAAGTGGCGCTGCCCCCACTCCATGGTCATGAGGACGATGCAGTACAATGAGGGTGCCATTCAGTTGATCAATCTGGAAGGCAATAAAGGATCTTAATCCTATAAGGCCACAAAGGTCCCTGAGGCTCTATTTTCCCACACACCCTCTAAATATCACAGGTTTCTAATGCAATACCGTAGTCTCTATTCTCTCCATCTTTTCATTTTTCAACCTCTCTGCAAACTTTGGCTTTGAAACCATTTTAGACTTCAGCGACAGTCAATAGAACTGTTATGCCAAAAGTGGTCAGTTCTCCAACATCTCAAACTGCCTTGTCCTTGACCCATTTAGTAATGTGGTTGATTTCCACAATAATATATTTATAATTTATGGAAGGCTGACCATAAGACGGACACTTCCGAATATGACTCAGACGAGACAAAACTTAGTACCAGGGGAGGCACCCCAGAGAAGCGATGCTATCTCTTGTTGCCAGCGGGGACGCCACTTATGGGAAGGGGAGGGAACGTGTGTAGGGGACGTAGCCACTATTGAGCACGTGTGGAGGAAGGGGTCTGATTTGATGAACCAGATTGGGAACCAGGAGGAGACCAGCTGTTGGCGACGCGGTGGGAGATATCCAAACATCCATGCTTGAAAGTGATCCACCAAATGAGACCGGAATCTGTGGACAGCTTCAGGGAGGGTGGGGATGGATCCAGCGATGGCATCCAAGACAATCGTGTGGATAGTCCACATGGCGATTGCAACCACCAGAGCATGGAGGGAGGGTGGGAGGGGGGAGGCCATTGATGAAGCAAACATATCTCTTGACAGACTGAAGGGATGTGTTTGATCATGGCCTAGCAGACGTTAGACTTCACGCCATATTACTTTGAAGGTGGGGCACTTCTCCAGGCGGTGGAAAAGCGTTCCATACTGGCCACACACGACACAGGATGAGTGTAAAGCATTAGAGCGCTCAGCTGTACGATACACCCACCTCAGGCAGCGCCACACATGGGAGCGGACTTGAGGCTGCAACAGAGGAAGGTGTGCGTATTTCCAGATAGTCTTTTGGGTCTCAGTGGAATAAGGGATGTCCATCATGTCCAGGTAGTCCACCCTAGATAGGACTTGGGGTCGAATGGGGATCACGCCATCATGGATGGGTAGCCCCTGTACCTCTTGTGTGAACTGAGGAGAGGGCGGCCTCTTCAGGTTGTATGTCCACTGATACGAATTCTCTACTCTGCGCTTCGCATGGAGAGTAGGATTCGTTTGTAGTGGGTTTTGGTCCCGTGAGGACCTGTGGCCGATGTGTGTGATGCGAGGTATTTCATCAGGGAGTGGGGGTTTGATGGATTGTTGAGGCCCAAGGCTCGGGAGAAATTTGGAGTGGGCCGCGCGGGACCAGTGTTGGGATGGGAGTGTAGGAGCAGTGATGGCCGCGATCCAAGTGCCCAGGATCTTGGCGGCATGGGCTTTGAAGTCAAGTAGGCCCATGCCACCATGATGATGAGGGCCAAACATGACCTCTAGCCGTACTGGTGGAGGGCGGCCTGACCAAAGCCAACCTTGTAGCAAAGCATACAGGGATTTGAAGAAGCTTGGGGAGAAGGGGATGGCGTGGGCTCCAACCAGACTTTGGATAGGAGCATAGAGTTGGCAAGAACAACCCTGCCAGTGAGGGTAGTAGGGTGAGCTCTGAGAGAGGCGATTCACTTCATTACGTTGTCCAGTATATGGCACTCCATTACTGCTGACGCGTATCCACCTGCCTCCATCCACACGCCCAGATGGCGTACCGGTCCTATGGTAGGTCGTGGCACAAAGGGGAGCACCAGTGGAGCGGTGTGTGTTGAGTTAGTAAGGCGTGGACGTGGGCGAGCAGATGGGCCGGGTTGGGAACTACTTGCTGGGGCCCAGCAGTTCTGAAACTGACCAAGGAGGATGATTTCGGTTTTGGAGGCGTTCAGTGCCGCGTTGCTTACCCGGGAATATTCCTGGATGAGGGCTTCAAGCGCGCGTGCATCTTTGTTATTAGACACCCCCACCACGCAATCATCTGAAAATGCCATCATCTTGACTGGTGTTTGGCCTGGCACATGGACCCCAGTGAGTTGGGCATTCACATTTCGCAGTAGTGGGTCAAGGCTGAAGTTGTATAAGAGTGGGCTGAGGGGGTCCCCTTGTCGCAGGCCCCTTTGAGGACAGACTACTTCCGTTAGAAACCTGGGCCGCGCACTGCCATTGTTGCAGATTCCATGAGCAGCATCACCCAGTTAATGAAGCGGGGAGGTAGGCGGAATTGTTGGAGGCAGGCCCTAAGGTATTCCCAGTTTACTCTATCATAGCCTTTTGTTGGTCCAAGAATACAAGTGCCCCAGAGGCTGTGGACTGACACACATTAGTTACAGAGTGCACGTTATCCCAAATCGACCTTCTGGGGATGAAACCAAATTGTTCTGGGGAGATGGTGGCAGATGCTACAGTCCCTAAACGGTTAGCCATAATTTTGGTTAAAATTTTGGTGTCTGTGTTAGAGAAATGGGGCGACAGTTGGCTAAGTCTAGCTTATTCCCTTTCTTGAAGAGTGTGACAGTGAAGGCCTCATGTCCTCCTGGTAGGAGGCGCATTTCCAACAGGCTTTGGTTGAGTGAGGCTAGCAGCAATGGGGATATATATTTAAAATATTTTTTGTAGAACTCATATGGAATGCCATCTGGGCCTGGGCATTTTCAGTTTGGCGCACCACGAATGGTAGTCCATACGTCGTTTGGAGTAATTAAATTCATCTTTTCCGGGTATCAGAAAACAGTGCGGATATGAGCTTGGTCAAGAAATTCTGCCATTTTAGCCGGCTGAATTGGTTCAGCTCGGTATAACTTGGAGTAATATCTTTGCATTTTGATTGCCACTTCAGCCA
>JAKSZP010014117.1:0-16914 GCA_022478985.1 Massospora cicadina | reverse complement strand
CGGAGGTCAAAGCATGAGCCTGCTTACTGGAGACTGAAGGCTGAATCAATCAGCTTGCGTATCATATCAGGGGCTCTCAAGTCTGTCTACCCCCTCCTGCTGTGGATGGACAGGAATGCATGCCGATTTATTTATCCAGGGCAACTACTGTACCCCCAAAAACCCAAGTCTTTGCTGACATGCTGGTCTATGTCAACATTCCCTCGGGATACCTATTAGAAATCTGAGGCCTGTAAGGAGAATGTCTATAACTCTTCTGTTCCTAGCATGGCAGTGCACAGTGCACAAGGCCAACGTCAGGGAACTAGCCGTTAGTGCTAAAGTAATTAGAGCCCAGCAGAGGGTGCTAAAGCAATAACTACTTAGGTATAAAAGTGTGAGTTTTACAATAAAAACACACCAAAAGCGACGCAGTGCTCATAACAAAAGGTGATAAGTGACCCAGGTTGGAGGGAACCTGGGAGAACAAATGGTACACGAGGTGATAGCTGCAATTTCTTTGCAATGGCAAAGTTAACAGAGCGTGAGACCTCCTCGAAGAGGTTTGTGCATAGGAGCATTTGGAATATCATAAAATTTTAAAAAAACGTAAATGGGAAAAGGCTTATTTGGGAAGTTGACTAACAAGGAATGTTGGTCGGGGAAAATATATTTAAGCTGGAACGGGGGAATAAGGGTTATGCCGCAGTGGGCCCAAGCACTGATCCACCAATAGGGCAACACTGCCATCTGAATTAGTTGAATAGGCTGAAACTGACTTCACTCGTGTGATCAATTGAAGTTGGAGTTGACCCAAACGCGAAGTTCATAAATGGAATGGGCTGAAACCCCACTCCTCAACAAACCAAATTGAACCATCCGCGTTAATTTGGTAGAGCATCCGTTTTAACGCCTGGACTGACATAAGGGGCTTGGCACTTGGCACCCCACTAGTACCAACCTGGGAATATTTTGTCCATACCCAGCGTTGGTCTAGGGTGTGCTTCAGGTCTGGGAGGCCCTGTAATTTCACCTTCTGGGCCTCCTGGCGCCCAGCCTTGTCCTTGGGGTCAGTCCCTACTATGATGTCATGTGATCATGACATTACCCTCTCCTCCCAATGGGGTTCAACCCCCTCTCAGGGGCTTATGTAAGGAAAAAGTTCTTGTGGGCAGGGAAAACTTCATGGCGGCAACGGTAAGTTTGAGTTGAGATCCAGCACCTTTGGGGGAAACGCTCATGGAAGGCTTCAATCAGATCTTGGGCATGCACACAGTCGCGTGCTGGAACCCAACGGTTCTCTGCAGCTTTAAAGCCCTCTCGGGATACCAGGTACTCGAGTCTTCTTTTGATGTGGCGGGAGGCAACTATTTCTTCCACCTCCCACTATGGCGCCCCATCCACAAAATAGGCCTCAGGAGTCTCTGGTGGGGGGTCCTCAAACAACGTCAGTTTGCTCTCATGAAACACAGAGAAGATCCAGAATGCGGGGGGAGATCTAGCTGGTATGAGGCATGGCCCACCTTTCTAACAACGCGGTAGGGACCAATCCCCTTAGTCCCAGCTTCTTGCATGGCTGCTTGATAGGGATGTTACAAGCATCAAGCATCATTAGATCCCCTTCCTTGTACGCAGGACCCACTCAGCGCTTCCCATCAGCGTTCTCCTTATAAACCTGCATTGCCGCCTTCAAGCTTGTGGAAACCCCCTGGTGGACCTTCTTAAATGTCTTGGCAAAGTCCACCACTGCTTCAAACTTTAGACCCACAGCTGAGCTCCATGTTAAAGGCGGGCTAAAGCCATGGCTGGAGAAAAATGGGGAACAACTGATTGAGGAGTACAAGGCATTGTTGTAGCTAAACTGAGCCATGGGAAGGTGAGAAGACCAATCTGAATGATCCGCGGTGGTGTAACACCGCAAGAACTGCTCCAAGCACTGGTTCACTCGTTCAGTCTGCTCATATGATTGATGGTGATAGGCAGTTGAATGGCAGGGGCAAATCTGAAGAGTATTACACAACTCTTACAAAAAGATAGAGGTAAATTGGGGTCCGGTCAATAATAGTCTCTTGGGGAACAACATGGAGTGCAAACACATGCGTGACAAAGAGCCAGGGCATCTCAGCCGCAGATATTGTAGTTCTGCAAGGAATGAAGTGGTCGAACTTTATAAAACGGTCCACCACCACTATGATAACTTTGTAACCATCAGAGACAGGTAGCTTCACAATGAAAACCACAGAGAGGGAAGTCCAGGGCCCTTCAGCTTTCTGGACTGGTAACAACAACCCCGCTAAAGGTTGAAGATTTGGCTTCATTTGGTTGTAGATCAAACTCTCCTTACAATACCGCCCCACCTGAGCAGGCAAACCCTTCCAATTGTACATGCGGCGTATTAACTCCAACATCTTTGCTTTCCCAGGATGTCCAATGGTGAGTCCATCATGATGGTCCCAGATAATTTCCAAGCGAAGTGGGCCATCAGGAACCCATAGACGCCCCTGAAACCACACCATCTCTTCCTTCACGTGGCAGCCCCTGGAGAGATCCTCTTGATTTAAATCGCACTTAGAAAGTAACATAGTATATTCAGCTGCTAGTGGATGGGAAAGGACTACCTTCCCGAACATGCTATATTCCTCCGCGTTTTCAGAGGTGCAAGCGCTGGCCCGTTGGACAGGAGAGAGGGTCATTGAGGCAGTAGTTTACTTGGAGGAATCATCATCTGTGTGTTATAAACTTCTACCTCCTTGGGACTGGGCGCTAAAGCAGGGTTGCAGCTTAATGCATCCACAAAACCATTATCTTTTCCCTTGGTAAACTCATATGTGAATGCGAATTGGGCAAGGGTCTCATGCCAACGGGTCTGCCGTGGGGTCAGGACATAAGGAGCGCGGTAGTATAGCAAGGCACGGTGGTCTGTACATACCTGAAAGGTTGGGCTGAGCCAAGCAAGTGGTGATGCCAATAATTCAGTGCATCCATCACTGCTAATAACTCCTTATCATAAATGGTGAAATTAACTTTGGCAAAGACATTTTCCTAGAAAAATATCCCACCGGATGCTCTATCCCATCTTCTCCTACTTGTAACAAGGCAGCCGCTATGGCGAAGTTTGAGGCATCAGTAGACACAATGAGCTCCTTTGAAGGGTCGACATGGCGAAGAACAGACGTGGACAAAAGGGTGCACTTCACTGCTTGGAAAGCATCCTCCAAAATGGGGACCACAGAAGCACCTTGGCACCGCTAGCCTTGTATAAGGGAGCCGCCACCTCAGACAAATTGGGAGTGAAATTTTTGAGGAACATACACTTCCCCAAAAAGCTCCTTAATTTCTTGACTGAGGAGGGGGTAGGCCACTCACTTATAGCCTTCTCCTTGTCGGGAGTTATCATGTGTCCCTGGTCAAACACAACGTTGCCCAGAAAAGTGACCTGTGACTTGAAGAATTCACACTTGCTTATCTTCATCGTAAGGCTGGCTGCCTTTAACCGCTCCACCACTTGCTGAAGGTGTACTGCATGGGACTCCTACTCAGGGGAAAACACCAGGATGTCATCCATGTAGGCAACCGCGCATACCCCTAACAAGTCCCCCAACGCTGCATCAATGCGGCGTTGAAATACAGTAGGAGCATTCTTAAGCCCAAAGGGCATGACTCAAAACTGGATATTCCGTTTCTGGTGCGGAAGGCGGTCAACCACTCCTGGCCCTTCTTTATCTGGATCTGATTAAACGCATTGAGGCAATCCAGCTTGGAGAAGACTTTCCTCTTCTCCACATAGCGCGCAATCTATGAATTTAAAGGGATGGGGTGGAGGTCTGGTACAGTGACGTTTTTAAGGTTCATGTAGTCCACACACAGACGTAAATTACCATCAGACTTCTCCACAAAGAGAAGGGGGGAGCATAGTGGGGAGGTACATTGAAAAATCGCACCTTTGGCCAACTGTTCCTTCACCCACACATCCAATGACTCTTCCTCCCGGACAGTCAATGGGTAAATGGGAGAAGATATATGCACCAGATCCACCGTGAGCTTGAAGTTACAATCAAACTCAGAGTGCACAGGCAGTGCGTTGGCGGATGCTGCATCAAAAGAGGATTCCAAACACTCCAAACAGGAAGGTAAGGAAAATCCCACAGAGGGCCTCAGCAAAGGAGCAAGATAATAAGTGGGAACATTGGGCCAATGGGTGATGGGCCCTGGGCGTTATCCTTCAACAAGGGAACAATCAACTGGTGACCATTTACCAAAGACAAGGATAGAGTGTTTTCTTTCAAATTAGTCCGGACATCAAACTTTCTCCACCACTCAACCCCCAAAAATAAAGGGGAACAAGAGGTGCTTGATAGCTTGAAAATGGTCGGACAGAAGATAGGCGCCCACCTGGTAATCCACTAACCCCATGACGTTCAGTGTAGGGAAACCTTGAGAATCCTACCTCTAACCATACTACCGGGGGAGTAACTCAACTTAATGTAGTCAAAAAGGTCCTACTCAATAAAATGTTAGAGGCACCGGTATCCACTAAAATGGTTGTGGTGAACTTCCCCAAAGAGGATGTAAGGGTAGCAGTCAAGAGGAAGTATCCATAGTGGGATTATTCAACGCAGAAAACGCCCACACCACTTAAAAGTTCTTCTGGCTTGAGCAAACCATAAGGGTAGGTTTGGGAATCATAGAAGGGGGAATTATAGTTGGCCACTCTTACTACTGAAGGCACATACCCCACCATGCCTTCTGCAGGTGCATAAACATTTACATATTGTAGGAACAGCTCTTTTTCAACTTCCTGAGTGCTGCGAATCATGGAAGAGGTCAAACGGGGATTTTCTGGTGTGATTCCATACACAGGAATGGGTTCCAGATCTTAGCCATGAGATGACCAATATGGTTCAGAGGTATATATCAGGGTTTTGTTATAAAACGCGTTTTTAGACATGAACGACCCTATCCCTTGAACTGCAATGGAATGCCCGACGTTATCCATGGTCAACACCCCCAGACCCATCTGCGCTGAAGCCAACGGCCTCAGCTGAATGCGTGGGCAAAAGAAAACTCTTTTTTGAAGTTAAAAGTGAAAAGTTTGGCGGAAAGTCAGGGAATCACAACTTTCAGACCTTGAAGCATCCATATCCACCTGGTACAAGCATGAAGGTTTGATATTTTCCAGTCAGAGGCAACCATAATAATGCTGGGTTTCTCCAACTGTCAGGAAAAATAGGAAACTCTGGTGTGACTAAAAACAAATGACTCCTACAGCCGGCGCCCACTGTTCCCACTTTGGGAAAAATCCACACGGAAAAAGTTTGTGCACATAGAGTTAAGGAGTTGGTCGACTAATGTAAGGAGAGTGTCTATAATTCTCCTGTTCCCAGCGTGGCAGTGCATGATGCACAAGGACAACGCCAGGAAACTAGCCGTTAGTGCTAAAGTATTTAGTGCCCAGCAGAGGGTGCTGGAGCAATAACTACTTAGGCATAGAAGTGTGAGTTTTACATTATAAAACCCAACTAAAGTGACACAGTGCTCATAACAAAAGGGGCTAAGCGACCCAGGTTGGAGGGAACCTGGGCGAACAAACGGTGCATGAGGTGACAGCTGCAATGTATTTGCAATGGCAAGGTTAACAGAGCGTGAGACCTCCTCAAAGAGGTTTGTGCGCAGGAGCATTCAAAATATCATAAAATTTTAGAAAAATAGAAACAGGAAAAGGTTTTAATCAGGAAGTCGACCAAAATTCCTTGTTGGTCGGGGAAAATATATTTAAGCTGGAATGGGGTAATAAGAGTTATGCCACAGTGGGCCCAAGCACTGATCCACCAATAGGGCAACACTGCCATCTGAATTAGTTGAATAGGCCAAAATTGACTTCACTCGAGTGATAATTGAAGTAGGAGTCGACCCAAATGAGTTGTTTCATAAATGAAATGGGTTTGGAAACCCCGTTCCTCAACAAAACAAATTGAACCATTCGCGTTAAATTGGTAGACCATCCATTTTAATGCCTTGACTGACATAAGGGGCTTGGCACTTGGCACCCCACTAGTACCAACCTTGGAATATTTTGTCCATACCCAGCGTTGATATAGGGTGTGCTTCAGGTCTGGGAGGCCCTGTAATTTCACCTTCTGGGCCTCCTGGCGCCCAGCCTTTTCCTTGGGGTCAGTCCCTACTATGATGTCATAGGACCATAACAAGGCTTAGACAACCCATCTCCCAAGGAAGTGCTGACCTTCCCTGGGATCCTTGATCAAGCGTATGCCAGATCTATATCTGTGTTGCTAACCAACCTTACTGAAATACCCAAAGTTGTAGGTCCAAACAGTCCTGCCACTTGTGTTCGCCTATTAACAATAGGGGCTGTTGCTAATGTTCAAAGCTTAGGGGACTTGAGGGATTTTGGCTTAGAGTCACCACCCTCAGTTAGTCTGGTTGATACTAATATTGGGAAGGACCTCTCAGTTGAGCAGCTACACAAGGTCCAGGAGTTGTTGGAGGAATAATCAGACCTATTATCAACCTCAATCTATGACTTTGGAAGAATGAGCGGAGTCCTCCACCACGTGTAAACATGGGGATGCACCCTCTTTTCAATCCCAGCCTTATTGAAATAGTAAGGTTGAAGATGCCCAGGTTACAGTGGAACTTAAACAGCTACTTGATGCTGGGCTCCTAGTCCCATCGCGTAGTCCTTGGGCCTCCCCTCTTCTTCTGGTTTAAAAAAATGATGGCAAACACCGGGTGGTGATGGATTATTGATGACTTAACTCTATCACCAAGAAGGGTAGTTATCCTCTGCCCCAGATTAACAATTCTCTCCATCTGCTTGCAGGTTCCCAGTACTTTTTGGCCATGGACCTCACCAGTGGGTTATTGGCAGGTTGAGCTCGCCCCTGAAGATTGACCCAAGTGCGCTCTAATCACCAAAGAAGGGCTATTTGAGCCAACCCAGATGCCTCAAGGCCTCTGTAAAGCCCTGGCCACTTTCCAATGCGCCATGGACAGGATCCTTGGGGACTTGAAGATCTCATGCGTCCTCTTCTACTTGGATGACATCACCATTTTTTGAGGACTTTTATCGGACATGTAGAGCATCTCAGGGAAGTCTTCAAATGGCTTAGGTAGGCCTCTGTCAAGCTCAAGTTTTTGAAGTGCTCCTTCTTCCAGCCCGATCCAGATTTTCTAGGACACAAGGTCTCCTAGCGTGGCATCCAACCTATACCTAACAAAGTTGACGCCATAGAAAAGATGTCACGCCCCCAGAGCTTACAAGATATTCAATTCTTCCTTGGAATGGTGGGCTATTACCATCAAATTATCAAACGGTTTTCTGACCTAGCCAAGCCACTGTTCTATCACCTGCAGAATAATGTACCGTTTGAGGGGCGGCCTGAACAGGAACAGGCTTTTAATGCTTTCTGTATGGCTCTATGTACTAAACCCGTTCTAGTTCACCCTCACTTTGACCAACCTTTTTTGTTGTTCACAGATGCAAGTGACGTCACCGTCAGGGCTATCCAGGCCCAACATGATGGAAACCAGGTCAACCACCCCGTGGCTTTTTTAGTAAGACTTTAGTAAAGCTGAGCGGAACTACAGCATCACCAATAGGGAATGTCTATCCGTCCTACTAGCCATCAATTATTTTGGTCTCACCTCTATGTTACCCACTTTACTATTATTACAGACCACTCCTTGCTCCGGTGGCTTCAACTAATGAAGGACCCTGATAGTCAGCTAGCCAGGTGGGCTCTACGACTGAAAAGCTACAATTTCACCATCATCCATTGTGCCAGCACGATTCATTAGAATGCTGATGGTCTCTCTTGGATGCCAGTGCTAGCAGCTTGACCCCAAAGTAAGATCGGCTATATGACCTGAAAGGACAGCCTGAACAATGGAAATTTGAAACTCTCAAGGTTCAGGATGAACTCCGCCGAATGACTTGAGACATAAAAATTAAGGATGGGCTATTCTACAAGAAAGTTAACAAGAATTGGCTCCCTTATATCCGCCTTCCTCTTGAACTGATGTCATCCTGGAGAGCCATTCTACTGTGGGACACGGGGCAGTTAAGAAAACTCATGAAAGGCTGAAGTCACGATGCTACTGGGACCGAAGGGCAGTAACCATCCAAGAGGTTTTGAAGGCCTGTAAGACCTGCCAATCTCATGACTAAACCAACCCTCGATTTCAGCATTCAGTCATTGCCCTGACCAAGCCCTTCAAGTCATTAGCATCGACGTGGTGGGTCCCCTTCCCACAGGATTGCATGGCCATAAGTATATTATCCTAGCTGTCAATCACTTAACTAAGTGGGTCAAGGCAATTTTGGTTCCCGCTGCCACTGCCAAGGCTACCACTCTTTTCCTTGTTCATTCCATTTTCACCCAGCATGGGTGCCCCCAGATCTTACTTTTGGACAATGGATTGAACTTCACCTTTCAGTTAGTGCAAGAACTAACTTCGTTATTTGGCACTACTCAGAGTTTTACTGCCCCTTACCACCTGTCTACTAATGGGGCCGTAGAACGTGCTAACGGAACTCTTATTTCCATCCTATGGAAGTTGGCCTCCTCAGATCCTACTCGTTGGAACCATTATCTACCCAGCACCTTGCTTTCCTACAGGGTGAGCTATCACTGGGCCATCAAGATGTCCCCATTCGAAGCCCTATATGGGCGGGCACCTTGGCTACCAAGTATCATCCAGCCACTGCTTGAAGCCTCCAAACCTGAGAACTCCAAATTAACTGTGAGGGCTCTAGCTGATAAAATTTTCCAGCTTCAAGCCAAAGCCACTCACGGCATTATCACCACCACTGGAAAAGAGACATTTCGATCTAATCTCAGACGACCCTCCTAATCAGATTTTCAATTAGGTGACCTCATTCTCTTTTATCACCATCGACTTGGAGGCTGACGGAATAAGCTAGAAATACTTTGGTCAAGACCCTATAAAGTCATTCATAGGATGCAGTCTGAGTACTCCATTGCTGACGTCAATCAAGGGACTGTAGTAAATTGGGTGCATGGTTGGTCTCTACGACTGTATTCCCCCCTCCAACAGAATCTTGAGGGGGCGTTGTCAGAATTCAAGATAACAATCAAATTGAATCCTCACTTCTGAATCAGGATGTGCCAAATGAGTTGCCAAACTAAACCGAGCTAAATTAGATTCAGGATCCTACTCCCCTATTCCTGAGTCACATAGGGCGACGTTTCCACCCATTCATTCAGGTGAGCGACACAATCCATCAAGGATGCCAATGAGGAGGCCATTCCAGAAGATCAGTAAAGATCCTGAATAGATGAGGCCCTGACGATCCTGGAGGCATTGAGTCCCAATACAACCCTATAATATAAATAAACTTTTGACTTAATAAAGCATTAAATATTCTAACCCTTTTCTGTTTCCTTCTCGGTGCTCTTTCCGAATTTTCCAGCTTTGAGCCACCTACAAACCTCAGCGCCAGTCCAGAGAATTGTATCGCTGATAGATGGTCTCATACTTCTAGGAGAATTTATATTTCTGTCATTATGGATTAAATTACCAAGAATGGTAACCTAATCCCTAAAAAATTCACCCTTAGAGAGATTTACATAAAGGTTAGCCTTGTGCAGCACAGCCAACACCGCGTCTAAATACTCTAGTGCTGCTTAAAAGTTGGGGAACGCACAAGGATATTGTCAAGTATGCCACTTCACAGGAGAACTGAAGGTCACTGAGCGCACCTTAAATCATCTGAAGGTTGTGTCTGGAACATTTTTCAAGACAAAAGGCATTTCACGGAACTGGAAGATCACTTCTAGTATTAATCGCCTTAAGCCACTCCTGGCCTTCCACCACCCAATCTGGTTTAATGTGTTCATGAGATCGAGCTTTAAAAATAACCAGGATTTAGCAATCAACTGTCTAATCATCTGCTCAAGGGGAATAGGGTTTAGATTGGGAACAATAATGTTATCAAGATGCCCATAGTCCACACAGGGCTACAGCGTCCTGTTGGATTTCTATGTGAAAACCTTGGGAGGCGTGATAGGTGAGATCTCCTTAGACACCCACCCTTTCTCAAGAATATTATTTAACCACGCCTCCAAGGCCTTGTCCTCCTGCTATGTATTAGGATACAGAGGACAAATATATGACACCATTAATGGTCAGCTGGAAGGCCAAATAATACACAGAGTGAGAGGGAAAACAGTTGACCTTCTTCATATAGAAGATTTTCCTGTACTGTGCCATGCAGGAAAAGGAATCCACTGCCAAAGCCATAGTTAGAGGGGTTGACACAATTGACCCAAAGCATCTTCCGGAGAAAAGGTATTAAATAATAGATTTTTACCCATTGTGTAGGATTTTTGAGTGACAAAAGGTTGGGCTCCAGGTCAATACAAACCTGGTGCCACCGCCTTTAAAGAAACCCCATGATAACAGGGTTAAAAAATCTCACATAGCAGTGAACTGATCATAAAAGACAAGCCTATGTATGTGAATGGTATGGGGCAATATCCAGGTAACAGGTCACTGAGGCTGATGATCCACTTAAAATGAGGTTCCTACATACAAATTGAGGACAACCCCTGAGCAGCCTGCAAACTCATTAAATTTTCAGCGGCTCCTGAGTCCAAGAGAGACTCAATGAGGATCAATAGAGCGCCTAAATGAATCTTATCTGCAACAAAAACTATGTCTGATCTTGTTTCTTAGCCAAAATGTCAGATACAACTGGAAGTGAAGGGATATCAGCTGAATCATCACCTGGGCCGTCCTCAGGAGAAGCTGGCATGGAATTTATCGTCTATATGTACCCAAACTTTGCTACTTCCGCTGTGAACAACTGGGGCACTAGCAGAGTCACTTTATAATGGCTCCTTTAAAGCATCTGAATAAACATCTCGAGCACCCTCACATGAGCACATAATAGCAGGTCAGAGAGGCGGGGATGTGACCACAGGGACAAACGACACTCATGCTTGCAACCCAAGAAGGCTGGCCTGGCTTTTAAGAGCATTGAGGACACACCGCTTTACCCTGAGCTGAAAGGAACCCTCATTACAGGCTAGGTTAGGAGGAACTTCCTCACTTTGGGGAAAAATATGATTGTGAGAACGGAATATCTGTTTGTGACACTAAACCAATGAAGCACCTTAGCACAACAAAGGGTGGTGAAGGACCAAAATTGGGGTCGCTCCATTATGTCATGGAGAGTGCTATAATAATTGTACTGGCCTGGAACTCTAGTGAGTAAACACCCTGAGCTTCAGTTTGAATACTTCAGGTATAACCAATCCATAATGAAAATGGAATAAGCAAAAAGAAGCTGTGAGGACTAGCCAGGGATCTCAAGAATGGGAAATCATAGCCACTAAATGTCCAATGGTCTTCTTTAACTCAAAAATAGATTTAAATGTTCCATAAGAATTCTTTTTTGTAGATGAAAATGGCAGAAAGGAGAAAAATGGAGCGACAACAGTACTTATTGGGGAGCGCTGCCTTCCATGCTTGATAATTAAAACTAAGCTAAGCGCGCTGTTAATGAGAATATTTTGTGACTTGGTCCACCAGATTGTCATTCTAAACGAATCTGATACTGACTCAAATCTGACCTGCCCAGTGGTATTGGCATTTCAAATTCCATAACTATCCTTTCTGCCTCAAATATATTTGGCATGATGACAACAATGCCCCCAATGGATGGCAGGTTGCGCCCACTGTCAAACCACATATGGCTAGCTCCATTGGGTATAGAAAGGGTTAACCACGCCCATATTTTTTAGTAATGAGCTCATTTGAAAACTGCTAGAAAACCTGGCAGATGGGATTCTTCACGCCCAAAACTAACTTGGTTTCATCATTATTGGTGTATTGTGAATCAACCTTCCCAGTGGAACTCAACCTGTGGATAACACCTCTTGGGGATACGCAACAATTGTAATCCTCTGACAATGGCTTCTACTCTCCGCCACCTCCTGGTACAACTTCTTTTTTTACCCACTAATTATTTGGAGGTGAGCAGGGGCGGACAAGGCGTGATTTGCATGGGATACACCTTACCCATTTCAGTCCACCACATGGGCTAGATCATTTAGGGAGATGATAAAGACAGCCGCCAGCTTCTTCCCCTTTTTTGTTCCGTTTATGGGAAATTCTCATAGCCTAGCCGCAGGGGTTGTTCCCAAGGCGCACACAGTACTTGATCTGTGCATCTTATTGAATTTAATGCAAAGTATGAGTAATCCAATGTATATTAGTATGCAAACAAAGAGCCTGTTTTCAGAAATACTCTCCTTATCTAATCAGTTAATTGGTTACTCATTTTCAAACTCCTTTGTCAACTATTGGCAAGGACCAGTCTGCTACTGACAGCAGTATATAAGTTATGTGCCTTAGGCCCTCTTGCTAATATTATGATGGTTTGTTTTAATCAAAAGGTGACACCTATTTTTTTGCTCAAAAAATTCATATTCAATTATTCTAGAGGGGTTTTTCCTTCATTTTCATATGACTTTGAACAAAAAGTACAAACGCAATTAACCAGGTTAAAGCTTATTTTTAACTGACTTTGAAAAAGGAGAAGGTTCTCAATATGACTTGTATGTATGTATATGTGCATGTTTTTTCTATGTTTGGTCGCGCATAACTCTGAAAATAATAGACCAATTTGGATGATCATCTTCTTTAAATTAGGAGAATGCTCCAACTTAGGTCCCATTTTACTTTTGTAAGTTATTAGTCTGGCGTCTGATCATTAACTTATTAATTACATATAAATGGATTGGAAGCAATGGATAATTATAGGATTAATACAACACTGGATAAACTCAATTACAGCATTGGTGAAGTGATAGCTTTGAAGCAACTTTTAATATGTTTTATGTCCTAGGGTTGGGGGGTATGTTCAAAATCCAGGCAGTATGAGATCATAGTGGCACGAGCTTAAATCATTATAGATGGCTATTGTTTTTGCATAATTTGACCAATAAACCATCTAATTTGATAATATTAATTATTGTAGATATAGACAGGTAAATTTACCATAGATTGATTAATAAAAACAATTAAATTTTAAAAATGAATTACTGTAGTTGTGATCAGTAAATATAGCATATGTGACTAATAAAGTTGCCTAAATTTAATAAAATGAATATTGTAAATGGCAATCAGTAAAGATGATATAAATTTGACCAATAAAACAAACTAAATTTGATAAAATAAATTATTATTATATTTGTTTATAGGATATTATATATCATATATATGCAATGAGTTTTATTTTTATAGAGAAATAGTAAGGGGTCAAAAAAGAGATATAAAGATAGTAATTCTTAATAAAAGTAGGAAAAAGCAGCTAATAAAAATGCACTAACTTTTGAGGGGAAAAACAGGGGGTGCTTTTTTGGGAAAAAATCTTCTTGTGATTTTTTTGGGAGAAAAAGACCTCCTTAAAAAGCTCTAAAAAGTTGAAATAATTGAGAAATTATGCATTCTCAATAAAGCCCTTTTTGAAGTTGGCGCCATATTTTAATGACTCATAATATGCATTTATAATATATATATTCAGCACTATGTATCTAAATTGCTTATAGTTTACACTTGGACCCAATCCAAACATAAGATGTAATTTGTTTTTGTGAGCAAAATTTTATAAGTCAGGTTGGAAGATGGTACCAACTTCAAAATGGGTTTTATTGAGGATGCATAATTTCTCAATTATTTCATACTTTTTAAGAGATTTTTAAAGGTAGTCTTTTTTCCATTTTTTTGTTTAATTCTTGATTAAGCACATTGGGACTCCTATCAACCTCTAATTGACAAATCAGGCAAGTCTTGTATATCTGATATTAGCTCATCCATGAGTTAAACTGTTATCAAACCTGAAAGTAAGATAAATGTCCAAAAGTAGATTTTGTGAGATATAGAAAAGTGTTTATTGTAGAATTAAAACTTAAATATATAGTAGATGTGGGAAAATCTATGTTTGTTGAATTATGTTGTGAAGTAATGATAATTTTCAGACACATCTCAATATGCAGTTCTATGCTTCCATCTTGGCTTCAAGTTTATGGATGTTAGATAAAAATCCTTCTAGATCTTCATGGCTTGGATATTAAATTGTATTCTGAATCCTACGCTTTTTACTCTTTGTAAAAATTGCCTTTCTTGTGCTCTAATTCTTCTAATGGCACTTTTAACTCTTTATGTGTCATTTGTTTTTTTATCTGTGAAGAGTTTTAAAGGTGTTGTAATATCTTTTTTTAGTACTAGATGGTAAGGTGTTGTAATATTTTAATCTCAAGAAAATACTTGTTTAGAAATCATTAATGCTGTGTTTTGGAACTTTGACCATTGTTTGCTGCTTTAAAGTGATACCTCTATTATTGGTGGATATAAAATTATTTTGCCATCACTGGCTATAAAAGGGCCTCATTGTCATTATTTCCATCTATTTAACTAATTAAGTGGTCAATGACTATAAAAGGTTTTTATTTATCATCTTTGTTGGCTATATAGCTTTATAATTGTAACTAGAAGCTATATATGGACTCTATTTGTAACCTGCAGCTATCTGATTCTCTCCTATTCTGATACTTTACCAAGTTGTTAACTATTGCAGGGGGTCTTTTACAAAGGGAGAAAACCCCTAACAATTAGGTTTTTTAGAAATTTTTTTTTGTGAGATAAAAATGACTACAGGAGACCTTTACTAAAAAAACTTTAGAAAAATAAGGTGAAAGATAAAAAATATGGAGTAAATTTTAAGCAATAGATTCTTTACCAGTCATTAATATTGGTAGAAGTATTTAAAACGTTCATCACCACGTCACCCATATTTGGGTGATGGGTATGCTTCCATGGGGACCTGCTACTTAGATATGAGAGACGGCTTCTTGTTCAAAAATATTTAGAATTTGGTTTTTTATAGAAATTTATTGTAATATGCACTGAAATATAATCTAAAATATACATTGAAATCACAGAAATTTGCTTTTATAGGCTAACAGAAACAGAAAGGAAGGACAAATATGATCTGTTAGCAAACATCTCTGAGTTTTATACAATTTTAAGTATAAAATTTACCATATGTTGTAACATTAAAGGGTGCTGTTACAAATTTCACTGATGATACAGAGCTTAGTTGAGGTCAGACAGCCAATTAGAGGCTTATATAAAGACCAGAATGCTTAAGATGACCTTGGATATCTTGACTATGGAAAATCAGTGAAGGTTGATAGATATAAGGTAGCAAGTGAAAAGTAGAAGTAGAGGTACTGAGAATAACTGACTCAAAATTGGTGTTACAAATGGTTGATAAAAACTAAGAACTGATATATATAATTATACCCTAACTAAAATCTATTTTATAAATATACAAATTAATAAATTATTAGACATAATTACAGAATACTATACTTTTTATTGAATTATATTTTATGATAAAATATTACATTATATTACAGTGTACTATGGAATACAGAAAAATAGTTCAAACACATTTGTGGTGACTTTGAACAATTGGGATAAAAGGTTATTTTTTACCTTTTTTCAAGTTTCCTGGCATCTAAAATTTGTTGGCAGAGGCATTTGGTCCCACTGAGAAACTCAACTGAATCATGCTGGGCGATAAACGTATTAAGATGCAAAAACACAGATCAAATTATCTAGATAAATAAGAGAAGAAACCACCAAAATGTCTTTATATGTAAACTTTTTGTCTATGACAATTAATTATGGTCATACTGGAGAATCAACTCTGTGTATGAGAAGTTTGTTTAAGAAACTTCAAGGATTAAATTTGTGCCATTTTTTGATACCTTTTTGATATTCTAAATTAACTTTTAAGGACAACTGTAGTGATCAGATTAGTTGTACATAAAGTTTTTAGGCCATGCTATAAGGATTTCTAAATGTTAATGTTGACAATGCAATTGATCAGTAGGATTTAATAGTAAAGTCAATTTTATTGGATGAAAGTGTTAGCTATAGTATTTCCACAAATTAGTAAAATTTTAGGTTTCATTTATTAGCCTAATGGTTCATTGAGACTCTGGGCTTTATTTGACTCATGAAGTATAATTTATAAATAATCTTGATAGCTCATTCAGGAGCTAGTATTTAAGGAATGAGTTAAGCACAAAGCTCCCCATTATGTTTCTATACAAATTCTAACTATAAATAAAAGCTCAAATTTCTTAAACTTAGCCCCTCTCATAGAAGATATCTCTAACATTTATATAGATTATTTATTAGATTCTATGGGCGCCTATGTTTTGGGTTAAATGAACAAACTGGATACTTTTATCTTGGGGATACTTGGTTGTGGGCAAGAGTACATCTTTACTAAAGTGTCAAAGTGTTTTCAATATGCAGTAGCTTCATGAAGCTAACATGAGACCACCAGTTTTGTAAGTTTCCTTCATAAAAAGCAAACTTGGAGGGCTTCCCAGTGTCAGTGCATGGCATTTAAGGTGGGATGAGCAAAAATGGATTGCCCATACCTCAACCCACAAGTATCCCTAACAGGCTTTAACATTTTCAGGTGCCATTGCCTGCCCACTGGTGACCAAAGCCAGCATGGCGCAATTGCCTGCCGCACCTTGGCTTGTATAGGATTCATGCTAAAACTACAGTTGAGTTTTCCAAAGGCCCAAACTGTGGTACTTAGGCCCATTTGAAAGAGGTGGGGTATGTTAAGGCATCCTGGCCTGGTTAGTACTCCTGACCAATAGCCCTTTAGATCAAAATAATTCCCCAATTAGTCCAGTTAATTGTTGCTTTTTCAGAAGGGTCCTTTTGAGACCTGACCAATACATTATTTTAAAATCATACTATTCTTGGTGGTCTAGAAATGGACCATTTTTACAAAAGGGTTCTTTAAGTTTATTTATAAGCATTGTTAAGGTTTCTTTAAATCTTCTTCATTGG
>JAKSZP010014116.1:0-16958 GCA_022478985.1 Massospora cicadina | reverse complement strand
GCTGAATTGATTTTCAAAAAGTGATGCTTAGCAGAAAGAGATTCTCTTGTCACCTTTCTTTTTGTTTGTTTGAACACAGATATAGAGTTTTACTTCAGTTAGATCCAAGGCCTGTGACTTGTATTTTAATAGATTTGTGTGTGATGCTTGCTCATAAATTGTGAATATTTTTGCCACATTTGTTGCATCTTTTTTAGATGATATCCCAAATACACAATCATCTTCAAACGCCAATATTTTTATTTATGGTTTTCCTTTGCATCTGACTCCTTCAATTTGGTCTTGTACTCAGAGGGAGGAGAGGATCAATAGAAAAGTTCTATAGTATTGGAAAAAGAGGATCAACCTGGTGAAGCCCTCTTTCAGGGAATACTGGCGGGGACATGAAGGTGGATCCTAGTACTGAAAATGATGCCTCAGGTTGATGGTTCTTTATCTACCTGATCAGATGTTGGGGGATAACTTTCTTAAGAGGACTGTTACAAGGTCTTCACAGCCGACCCTGTCATAGGCCTTAGTCTGGTTGAGGAAACATAGCATGCCCTTGGATGCACCCCCTAGTGTATTAGTGACTCGATGAATGTTGTCTCATATCTTTTTGCCAGGGATAAAGCCATATTGTTGTGGGGCCAGTAGGAGTGGAGCTTTTCTGCAAATTGTCCAGCCAGGGTCTTAATAATTATTTTCATATATGTGATAATTAATGAGATTGGTCTCCAGTTGTTCAAATCTGTGTGGTCCACTTTTTTGTGTAGGACTATGGTATGGCCACATAAACCTGGTATCATTTTACCCTCCTTCAGGATGAGGTTGAAGAGGGTGATCATTGACTTCTTCAATGATTCAAAGTTTGTTTTATAGTACTGTAGAAATTTCATTGGGGACAGGAGACTTATTGGGAGAAAAGCTCCGCATAGCATGTGCAAGTTCATTCTATGATATTTAGTTAATCAAGTCACCAATCTGGCAACTGTGAGCTGGTATATCATCAATGAAGTACTTCTTTGCCTCCTTGTCCGTTTGTTCTGCCATATAGAGCTCATAGTAGTATGTATGCGTGAGGGAGGATACCAGTGTGTGTCATCATCTGTCTGTCCATCCTTTGTACATAATTTTGTTAGTTCTGATTCCTTTGACCTAGCTTTATATGCCTGGAAAAAGAACTTGGATAGAAGGTCTTCCTTAGATGCGCACCTTGCCCCTGCCTGAAGTGCTTCCATGTGCATGCGAAGCTGTTTGTGCCTTTTAATAGTAAAATTGAACCTTCCCATTCCCTGGCCCATTGCGGGCTGTAGCCACTTCTTGGCGGGTAACGTTATAGATGGACAAGGTCGCGCTTTGCTTTGGACTGTTCTGTGAACCCATTTCTTGTGCATCTGGCAGCTTTATGTGCTGGGGCCTTGTGGACCTCCCTTTTGAGGGTCTGTTATAAATCCACATGGATGTTGAGTCAGGACATTGGGACAAGTTTTTTGATAAATGCACCATTGTGTCCTCACCTTGTACCAAGGTTACATGCTTAAGGAGTAGCTAGTCTAGCGTTGGTATTGGTGAGTTGATTGTTGGGATTGGACACTTTTTTACTGTCTGTGGTCCAAGAGGTGAAGGTTGTTGGTTGAGAATGTTTCAACCTGTGGTTCCATCATGGCTGGTATGATTATCCAGTCTATCTGTGTTGCACTAATTAACTGACCATTGACGGTATTTGGGCGTGTTAGGTTCTGAAAGTAGTTTTTGGACAATGGTTTAGCATCCATAAGGCCTTTCAGGATCATCAGGTTCCTTAGTTATCTTGATCCAGTTGGTGGGTCACTTATGTTTGGCCATCTGTCCAGTGAACCATTCAGCCTAGAGGTAAAACTCCTAATAGATAGTATCCATTTGGATGTTTAAAGCGGCTAAATTCCCTAAAAAAGGACTCTCTCATTTGTCTC
This sequence comes from Massospora cicadina, assembly GCA_022478985.1. Classification (NCBI taxonomy): domain Eukaryota; kingdom Fungi; phylum Entomophthoromycota; class Entomophthoromycetes; order Entomophthorales; family Entomophthoraceae; genus Massospora; species Massospora cicadina. Next base: position 15,024 of record JAKSZP010014116.1, on the reverse strand, counting down.
AATAAATTCATAAATTGATGCAGAATAATATTATTGCTCTTTTCAAATGAAGGATAAGGCTAAATTCCACCTTCCAAATGTTCCAAGATGAATAATTTTGACATTATTTTGTTCTTGATCATAAAACCACATTAGCTAGTCCAGAATAATTGGTTGGGATAGAAGTTTTGGACTATTCATCCTCCTTCCCAGCAGGGCATTTGCTTTCTTGGATGGCAAGTATTTCTGTTGAGGGGCTTTAGCAGGAGCCCTCGTTTTTCATCTTAGAATTTAGGGAAGAGAGTCCTGCATACTAAAAAGCCCATATCGTTAGCCAGCCCATCACGCCCACTATACCTGACCATCTCCAGAGTGGCTTTAAATGAGTTCTTGGCATGATGGGCGGCCATTATGGATCTGGTCAACTGGGTTCAAAGCTGGATGGGATGGTGGATCCACTGATTTCTATTTTGCGGACCCTTTTACCCTACTAGAGCCAGTCATATCAATAGGATTCTCATTGGTATAATATCTAGAACTTGTAAGTTATTTGACTGTCTAAATGGAGTTGATTTGGCCGCTAAACCATCATGTGCATCATTCTGTACGTGGATGAATGGTGTGTCCTCAAGGGCTGATGATAACCTTTGGGACCATGTTTGGGGTGGGTTGGGGTTGTGGTGGAGGTCATACCCGCCAGTTGTCTCTGTTGCTGCTCTAAATGAATTATGGCTGCTTCCTCCATGGCTGCCACTTACTTTTACTCTTTCTCAATAATTATCTCTGCTCTTTTAGCATCTCCCATCTCTTTTTTAGCCTCCTTGAATAGTTCATGTGTTATGGGTTTACTCCCTCATATCTTGCACATGCTCCTCACTGGCTAGCCATCAAATAATCAATGGCATCTGAGGCCTGACTAGGTGCCTTCATCTCCATGTATTGGCGGATTTCCATATTTCAGGCAGGCGTCGTTCTTGTGTCCTACTTTGTTGCAACTGGAGCTTATGTGAGGACACTTTTCTGGATGCACATTGAATGGGCTTGACTGGTTGCCATTAGGTTGGATAATTAAGGCCTTCAGAGAGATTGCAGTGATATCCCCCCAGTTTCCATCCCAGGGCATATCATGGCCACAGCCTTGTCTTTTTGCTAAATGTTGGAGAATGAGGTTTTCTCCTCTCAAAGTGTACTATTGTTCCATAGGTGCTCAGCCCTTTCACGAGTGACTTTTCCAGGAAGTCTCAGCATACTGTGGTTAGAAGATTTTCCAGTACCAAAATATGTTTTCATAATCCTAGAAATGGGCGTGTCATGATTATGTTGGCTGTGACTTGTTATGGCTCTTTAACCTGATGAAGCTTAGTATAAATTACAACAAATGGCTGAGTGGCCACCATATATGCGTATATAGAAATTTGAAGCCTAGATCCAGGGTCTCAATGGTGAGTTTAAAGGTGATGCTAACCGCTTTGGAAAAACAGTTAGGGATTGCTTGAATTACTGCTTCTAACTTTAGGGGTTCTGCTATTCCAAAGGCGTTGTGCAAGCCAAACTCAAGAGAGGATATGGATAATGTATGGTTGATATTACCTGTCATGTGAAAATCTTTACCATCTTCACATAGTTTGTATAAGGGATATATAGTCCCTTTTTTGTGCTGCGGTTAAAGTTGAGCAGCTGGGCCTTATGGGCCAAGATACCCCCCTTCAGTGCAGTTGAGAAGAAACGTTTGGTTGTTTGATTTAGATTGTTACTCATCCCTGATTAATTTGTTTAATAAAACCAAATTTGCTTGTTTGAATCTACTTACTCACTTGTTTATATAAGTGATGCTTTTAGGAAGAGAGAAATTACTATTGATTAAAAGATAATTGAGTAATTTTTTTGAATGTTATGATAAAATTTTATAATATTTAAAATTATTTTTAAAGAGAAGTATTATGAAACTTTGATACTGATTATTGATCATGAAGATATATACTACTTATTGTCTTGAATAGCCTGTCTGATTTATGCATAGAATAGCAAACATTTTATGCTTGTTGTCTAGTAACTTTAATGCTAACTGTATACATTTTTCTTATATCATGCTAACGCCTGTTTCAATCATATTCTATTTTAGTTTTTCAGAAAAGACATAATTAATCTTGTAGGTCACAATTGTATTGGTCTGACCACAAAGTTATATATAAGGAATACTTGAGATTGGGATTTACAACATCGAATTATATTAAAATATTTAAAATAATCATATGATATAGTACTTTATCAAATGTAAATTTTCAAGAGTTGGTTTAGAGCTGTAAGAAGCTTTTATAAAAAGCATCCAAAGCCATTATCTTGGGCTAAAGATGTAGAAAAGATCACTAGATTCAGTTTAGACTAAGTACAAAGGTAATGATACATGATATAGGGCAAGAAAAGTCGTGAAGTAAGGGCTTATAGGTTCAGCCGCTTAATTATATTAAGAATTGTAAATTTATCTAAAAATTAAAACTATAAGGGATATACCTTTATTTTAAAAGTTTCTAAGAATTCACAAATAGTTGCATAAATTATGTATAAAAGACTAAAATGGTAAATGATTATTGTTTTTTAGCACTAGTGGTGCCAACCCTAAAAGGGGGAGTTGCCACGCAGCTTTATTTGCAAATGAGACAAATATAGGGATTATTAGAAATAAAAATTCCTAATATAGCCCCAAATTATAATCCTAGGAAGCTATATCAGATGGCGAGGAAGCTTTGGGAAAACTTTTGTCTGACGCCCAATTGGGCTGGCTGACCATGGCGGATAGCATAGGAGTGGGGGCATCAGCGGCATGTGGCATAAGGAGGTATAGTTGTGGGCTTTCTTTGTTTATGAGGCCATAAGTGTCAATCGCCTCAACATATTGAACAAGTTGATGCTCAGCGAAAGTAATGAGAGCAGGCACACAAGTAAGCGACTTAATGCGCTGGTGGGTTTGGGGATAACTGGGGTCAAAAAGAGAAGTTTTTGCCATATCAATGCAAGCGTGGGATGCACCAAAAGTGAGCTCCTCAATCTCATACTTTGCATCCTCCCCTTAAAATCATGTGGGAAATTGGGGATAGGAAGACCCTCAACCAGGGGTTCCATCGCCCCATGTAGTTGCTGGCGGGATAAGGTGTTGGCAGGAACAGCCGCAGCTTTGACCGCAATTTTATTAATATTTTTATATAATGAATAACCGTTTTTAGGGCAAAAATGGTGGGGCCACAAATCAGGATGATTGACAAAAATTCCTCTAAAGCAAAATCCGGCTTGACTTTATATGGCCAGTTGCTATCAATAATCCAATTGAGACACTTGAAATGATTTGATTTGGCTAATGCTGGCTCAGCCATTGGAGTTGGCAAGCTGGCTGCACCTGATTAGCTGTATTCTGTCAACCGTGGCAGCTCAGCTGAAACTGTTTCAGCCATCATATCAAGGTTGCCATAAATTGGCCAAATATTTAGGGTTTTTATATTTTTGATTGGCTGCAGCTTTGGAATGTGTACCAGAATTTTACAAGGTGGGGTGGGAGAATTGAGCCCCACTCAAAAAATTTAGGCGCAGCTGCAGCCAAGCCAACCCTGGAGGGGGGAGTGGCAGATTCAGTGGAGGTGGAAACTGCTGGGCACTTGTGCTTTGAATGGTCAAGTTTGAAGCACAAAGGGCAAATGACACGTCCATTCTTGATGCGCGCCCAGAATGGGTGATCAGGGGCAGATCTGATCATGGTGCAGGGTGGAATCATGAAGTGGGTATTGCAATGGAAAGTGCTGATTGTTGCAAAGGTGTGAGGCCCTTCTAGACAATTTGCCACATTGGGACCCACAAACTGCAACGTGTGGTTTGCACTGTAAATGGCCAAACCCTCCATGAGCTTGTGGCGGAGGCGTTTGGGGAAAGGTGGGAGGGCAACCCAACAAACTCGACCACCAAAGTGGCCTCTTCTGAGAGCTGAGTGTGAAAAGTCATGAGGGAAATATTTTTAAATATTAACCGCAGCTTAGCTGCTGCTGCATCAGCTTTAAATGGAAGTCAAGATTGAAATATCCTTGAAGGGGCAAAAATTGATAAAGCTAGCGGGTTTATAAACTGTCATGGCCATCTCAATGATGTAGTGCTTGCATATGGGAAAAGATTCCCATACTCCACCAGAGTCCAGAAACTGCAGGTTGCTCTGAGGAAGCACCAAAGGGCTCTGGAGCACTGCCTTGGAGGTTACAAGGTGGGGGGCCAGCCCCGAGGAGGGACATAACGCCCATTGGCATTGGGAGGGCTAGCGGAGCCAGCCCAGGCATGCTTCAGTGGCAGCCAAAACATTCCAGAAGGCGGCGCACCACCACCCCATGCCAGGGCAGCAGGCGTCAAAAGCATCGACATTCTTAAATTTTTGCTCATTTAAACAGTCGTTTTTTGTATTTTTAATACTAATTTCTTTCATTATAGCTATCAAAGTGAAATAAAGATTAATAATTAATTATTTAATGGAACAAATTTTGTTCATTGATTCCTATAATCTGGGATAATAGGAATGTTTGTAGCAAACCCACAGATCAATTGATCCTGTTGCAGTTTTAACTAAAACTATATTTGGCTAAATTATGGGAATTAGGGCTCAAACACATCGAGATGACTGGAAATCATATGGGTTTCATAACTAGTCTATTTAATATTTTGGCTCAACGGTCAGGTTTATCTTCTGGCATATCCTATTCTAACCCTTCCAAGTTGGAATTCTATCTCAATACTGGTTACCTCATCCCAGGTTCCCACCACTTGCTGGTACTCTCATCAGATAGGCTAATCTCAAAAAACAATCACTTCACCTTATTTTTGTTTAAAAAATTATAAAGCATTTTGGGGTAAGTTTAATCAATTTATCAAGTTGGTCAGAAAACTGTTCAGAATCACGCATAATTAAACCCTCACTTGCCAGGTGCCAAAAATGGTGAAATCATGGCCTCAGAAGGTGTTGGGTTATTCTGAGGTGCTGGTGGGCCTGTCAATCTATCTGAACCTTGACCTGGTCATGGTCCCCAGTGTAGATGCCCATAAGTGCATATCACCAGTAAGCGCATACTAACTGGGTTCAGACAGGTGGCTAGAAGCTTGCTGAGTGCTGGTCCGCCACGTCAATCCTCCACACGGTTTGGGCAATTCACCAAGTCACCACCAGGCCCTTCCGTTGAAATGAAGGGCAATTGTCTAACTTCAATGGCTTACAACCCAATGCTAACTATTCCACTGTTTGATTGAGGAAAATCTCTTCTGGTGTAAGGTTACATGTATTGGGATGGACAAACCAAGGTCTTGTGAACCTGGTTTGTTACAATTAAATTATAATATGATTTCTGTTTTTTAAGTCTTAAAACATTATAGGATAAAATATAGTGACAATGGAAAATACAAGCCACTGTCCTAGAGGGTTAACTTACAAAAATCTATTCTGTAAATTCTTCTCCTATTGCATTCTGCTTAGAAGATAATTTTAACTATAAAATTCTTATAGATTATTGAGTTATGGTTTCATTTTTCATATAAATCACTTTCTAATAATAAAAAATTACATAAACTGAGAACCTTTAACAGACAAACATATATGTGTTTGTTTGTGGTGAGTAACCTGAAGACTATACTGCACAAATGGTGGAAAAATTCATGTAAAGAAAGATAACTCCTAGAAACCTACATGCATGATGGTTTGATGTTCCAGAAACTTTATGAACCGCCTTGCTATTTTCAATATCAACTTAAGTATAATGCGCAACTCCAACATGCTCATCAAAATTCCCCTAATCAAGTTTATTATTAGGATTTTAATGGGGAAAAATGGTACTTTATTGCATGCTCTACCACTAGGGAACCCTTAACTTGATCAATATAATGGTTTACATGATAGAGTTATATTTTTAGTGAATTTTGTAAAACTATTAATATAAAAACCTCCATTGTCTATCCCATATAATTCTGTGATTACAGCTGACATAGTTTTTTTGCAAGAAGCAGCAAAAGTGACTTATGAATAAGTCAGAATAAGATAAGTAACATACTTGATTAGCATTAGTTTATCTTTATTTTAACATATTGATACATGCACCGTGTGTAAGCTTTTTAAGGTTTTTATTGAGATATTACTATTAATTACTCTTAAAAACGTTCATCTCCTTTAACTCATTTAAAATCAAAGTCCTTAAGGCAGTAATGGTGCCAAAAAGTAATTAAAAATTCAGTAATGCTATATATTAAGTTCAAATATACTTAGCTGAGCTAAACCTGTAACATTAGTAACTCATACTAATCTGTAAAATGAGAAAAGGACTTTTAGATTTTAGTTTTAGTGTATATATGCGCAACTGCTGAATTAGTGTTTAGTCAGAAGAGATTCTATGTGATGAAAATATGAATGGATTGTATATCCTTAGAAATTAACCCTACTTAATATAAAATGAAAATATTAAAAAGTAAAGAAAATGCTTCCCATATTATATCCAATGAAATTTACAAAATACTGTGTTGTATGTCCATGTATCTTATGTAAATTTACTGGTATAGCCTTTATGTTAAGCTATCATAGACCATACAGTAATATGTTAAACTAAGGGGTGTTATCATAATGGGAATGCATCCTACTATTGCCCCCCACAATGAAGGTTAAAATAAGGTTATGACAGAATTTTGATGTTTCTGTGCTAATAGCAATACATGTGAAGTCTCTCAACATGTCTCATTCTAGAAAATCATATCAGTAAATTAGATCATGCAATCCTGACCTATCACAACATGTACAGGAAGGGGTTTTATCTACTTTGGGTTTTGTCCTCCATTATATATTCATCTCTTAATATAAACTGCTGTGCTATATTATTTCTAAGGTTAACCCATCTTAAATAATTTAAATCTATGAAACTACTTTAGTAAACTAGAAATGTAAAAAAGAAAATTTTGAGTGGTAATTTAAAAAATAACATAGAGATACTTTAATTTATAGTTCTTTATACTATAGACAAGTTGAGTTCAATAATTGGATACTTTTGAATAATGGCAGCAATTAATTAGAAAATTTAAAGCTCAGTGTCACTTTAGTCTACTATGTGTGGCTAAAAATCAGTTGTACCATTTAATAAATACAAACCATAATCTGAAGTTTTAATAGTAGAGCAGTTTATCATTGATTTATGAAAAAATAAAAATATAGATAACAAGGAAAACTCAATTATCAACTGTGTTATATAGCTATAATATTTTCAGTTTATTTTTAGAGAATGGTTTGTACTATATCTATTGCCTCATATTGATTATACCAGACATTGGATATAATAATTAATGGTAGTATATTTTAATTGTGTTTCCTTAACAATGACACATATAATTCTAATTTGAAAATCAGGATGTTAATGGAGTCACACTAAAGACCCATAGTCCTAGAATGTATAAGCTATGAGTCTTGAAACAAAAAATGGTTCTGAGGTAGATACTAAAAGCTAAATCTGATTTCTAATGTTTATTTACGATGATTTAAATTAATAAAAGAACAAGTATGGTTCTATGGTGTAAACCCCAAAAGCTAATTAATACTGTTCACCATGTCTGAGACCAAAAGTTATTTTACCTATAAAGTAAAAGATCTTGTCTTTCTACCACTAGTGCTAAAAAGACATATTGTCTTTCTTTTAATTCTCTGATGTTATGGCTGTTAAACTCAGTAAAGTCAATTCTTAACTATTATAGGACGTGTCATCTGTGCATATAGTCTCGAAGTATAATAATTACACTGTGAAGTAATCAGTAGTCCTTACAAGTGAGAGTATAATATGATTATAAATAAGGTTACTATTTTAGCTGACAGCATTAGTAAATGATGTAGAGTGTAACCTTTTAAGAAAGTTTACTGCACAGGTTCTGTTACTAAGCTTTAAGAATAAATGAGATTGCTAGTTGTATTTAGACACCATTTTGTTGAACTTTCTTTATAATTAGTTTGACTCTACCTATGTATCCTCTTATGGCAAGTGAATTAACCTCACTTCAGGTTACTTGAGTGTTAGAATTTTGTACAATTCAAAGGGCAGGTTTTTTTAAAGGCTACACAAAATTAGTTCCAGTAGCACTAGCGTAATCTCCTAGGGGGCTTTCTCTATCTAGGGCAAATCTCTCAATGGAATTGGTGTCATTGAGGCAAATCTCTTTTCATTGAACAGCAAAATCTATTGGCGGAATTAGATATTGTCACCAAAGCAATATCTTAAGATAAATGGCGTCATTGAGGCAAATTTCTGCTATTTGAGCAGGCAAAATCCTATAATAAACTTGGCAAAAATAAGGACGAAAATTTTTTCAGATCAAGCGTAAGTTTATTGAGAACTTAATGGTATTTTAAATAATACCAAATAGAATCAAGAAGATAATAAAATAACGGAAGGATTTAATACAGATGGCGAGAGATAGGCATATACCAAATGCAAGGATAGAAGTAGATTTTGGAATGTAGGAGTTAAAAGCAGAGTTTGAGTTTAAGGTTAGAGTAGATCAGGCTTCACCTTTGAGAGCTAGACTGAGATAATGGTAACACAGTTAAGTGGTTTCCATTATCTGCCATTGGGAAGCTATTAGATAGGAAGGTAGAATAGGTGATACAATGCACAATATGAGGCATGAGGTGATTAATGAGGTGAGCAGAAGAGTTAAACACTGAATATATCCTCAGACCTAATATCAGGATATTTAAAAACTCAGTTTGGGCATTCTCCCCTAACTTATCGGCCAGTGGAGCAAAAAATGGGCAATTCATCATGTATCTTTTCAGATGTGAATTTGGCATTACTAACCGTTTGATGCAAGGTAAATTAAGATTAATGACTTCAGGCCTTAGTCCCAATAAAATAGCGGTTATTAAATTAATAATAAATATAGCCGAAATTATCTAAATAATCAAATTGTATTGTGAGCCCAAGGTCTAGGCTTCACAACTACTATGCAAAGCTCATCATCAAGCAATAGATAATGGTAACTATCCCTTTAATCCTTTCAAAGAGTAAAATATAGATATATTACTGGTAAATTATGTTTCTACTAAAAATACAAGAAGATTTATAGGAAATATGGTGCTCAGCTTTTTGGGTGGCACCTCAATAAAAACAGCATTTATTGCCAATAATCTTACCATAAAGAAATCTTATCAATGATTAATAACTACTGTTATCTATCTGCATAGTTACCATATATTGCCAACTAAATTATAATTATTACATAATGACTTCCAAAATAGTGTGTTACAATACCTTTAGCCAACCCCAGTAGATTAACCTTTACAAGCTAGTGGCCATGCTTATGTAAGGGAATAAAATACTCATTCATGGTAGACTGCATTGCTCAGAATTCTACAATTTTTTTCTAGCAAGCGTTACAATGCTTTGGTAGTTCCAAGCTTCAGTTTTTGTTTTATGGGCGCCTCAGACCAATTGATCCACATATGGAACTCAATTATTGCATATTTAAATTTATATTTTTAAATTTTATTCAGGGAAGGCCGACCAAGGGATGGACACTTTTAATAAGTAAACTAATGAAACAAACTTCAGCTAGAGGAGGGCACCCCATAGAAGCAAATGCTATCTCCTGTTGCCAGCGGGAAGACCAAGAGAAGGAAGGGGGGTTACGTGTGTAGGGGCTTGCGCCACTATTGAGCACATATGTAGGAAGGGGTTTGAAGTGATGAACTAAACCAGGAACCAGGATGAGACCATCTAGTGGCGATGGGGTGGGAGGTATCCAAACATCCACAATTGAAAGTGGTCCACAAGGTGTGACTGGAACTGGCGTATAGCTTCCTGGAGGGTGGGAGTAGAGCCTGAGATAGCATCCAGGAAAATCGTGTGGATAGTCCACATAGCGACTGCAACCACTAAGACACAGAAGGAAGGTGATAGAGGGGAAACCATGGACAAAGCGAAGATGTCCTTAGATAGGCTGAAGGGATGTGTCTGATCCTGGCGAAAGAGATGCTGAACCTCACGCCATATCACTTCTGAGGGAGGGCACTCTTCCAGACGGTGAACCAAAGTTTCATACTGGCCACACATGATGCAAGATGAGTGCAAAGTGTTAGAGCGCTCTGCTGTATGGTATACCCATCTCAAGCAGCGCCACACATGGGAATGAATATGCTGCTGCAGAAAAGGGTGTTGGGTGTACTTCCAAATGGCTTTATGGGTATCAAGGGAGTAGGGGATGTCCAACATGTCCAGGTAGTCCACCCTGGCTACGGTAGGGAACCTCATGGGTATCACTCCGTTTAGAATGGGTAGTCCTTGTACTTCCTGGGTAAACCGAGGAGTAAGGCCCCCTCTGGGAGGTGTGCCCACTGATGCAAATTCTCCACTCAGCGCTCCACATGAAGAGGAGAATTCTTTTGAAGTGGGCGACGTCCCATGTGGGCCCAAAGCAGAAGGGTATGAGGCGAGGTATTTTGGAAAAAATGGGGGTGGATGTAACGCACTGGCTCCTTCCAATGAGCCACGAATGAGTTGGGCAACAGGATCCATGTTACAGACCATAGGGCTGACAGGGCTCCTGATACTACTCTCCTTGTGCGCGCTACAAGATTGGACAAGCACCCCCTGGAAGACAGTTGCAAATATACTTAACCCCAGCAACATGCCTTGACTCCAAGACAAGGTATAAAGGGAGGAAATAGCTCTCCCAAGCTCACTCTCAAAGTCCAATTCTTGTTGATTCAAGCCAAACATGGCTGCAGCTAGGCAATATTTAAGAATAAAAACAAAGTATAAATATATGAATTTTAAGTTCTTTTATTTAATATTGGCCAGGTCGATAGAAAACAGAACTGAGAAGCCTCCAGCTCCCAGTTCCTTCCCTATATACACATGCTACAAGCTAATATAAAATATAACACAAGCTTATGGTGCTAATCTGACTAATGCTTGGTGTAAACCTTACAGCAGGATCGCGGAATCTTCACTCAATGGTTCTGTGCCAGTTCCGATTCTCAACAGTTCCGCACCAGTTCCATTTCGAATTCCAAATGAACCACGAAACTTCCAAGCACCTGTTCCATTCCATTCTTGATTCGAATCCAAATCGAATCTCAAAACTCCCCATTTTACCTGATTCTCGTTTTTCCTCGACTTGGACGCCCATCTGGCTCCTTGGCCTACTCCAAGCTCCTGCCCCTTAGGCGTCCCTGCCAGGACCAACTCCCCCTCCTCCTCCATATATCCAGACACAGCCTGCCCTGTCTTACCAAAGATCAGGGCAATGTGATGCTGAGGATAAACCTCAACCGTCACAGTGGACAGGATTGGTGTGGCCCAGGGCGCGGGAGAAGTTGGAGTGGGCCGCGCGGGACCAGTGCTGGGCTGAGATCATAGGGTTGGTGACTGCACCGATCCAGGTGCCAAGGATTTTGGCGGCGTGGACCTCATAGTTGAGCAGGCCCATGCCACCACTATGGCGAGGGCCCAAAATGACATCCAGGCGCACTGGCGGTGGGCAGCCTAAACAAAGCACCCTTTGCAGAAGGGCGTATAATGACTTGAAGAAACAAGGAGAAAAGTGATGGCGTAGGCCCCAAACCAAACTTTATAAAGGAGCATAGAGTTGGCTAAAACTACACTGCCTGTAAGGGAGGTCTGACGGGCTTTGAGGGAAGCTATGCGTTTTGTAACGTTGTCTAGGATATGATTTTCCATCACCATTGAAGCGTACGCTCTTGCCTCCAGCCACACCCCCAAATAGCGGACAGGGCCAGCGGTGGGGCTTGGTACAAAGGGGAGCATAAGCGTGGCGGTGTGGTGTGGGCAGGGCAAGCGATCTCATGAGCAAGTCGTTGAAACAGGTAGAAAATGGGGCACTGGGGACCAGTGGGCTTGATACCGACCAAGGAGAAAAATTTTAGTTTTGGAGGCATTAAGTGAAGAATTACTTACCCGGGAGTAAACCTGGATAGTAGCTTCAAGCGCACATGCATTTTGATTTTTAGACACCCCAAGCACACAATCATCAGCAAACGCCAACATATTGATTGGTGCTTGGCCTTGCACATGGACACCAGTAAGGCGGGCATTCACATTTTGAAGAAGTGGGTCAAGGCTGAAGTTATACAAGAGTGGGCTTAGAGGGTCCCCTTGGCGTAGGACCCTTTGAGGGCGAACTACATCTGTGAGTAAGCCAGGACCACGCACAGCCATTATGGCAGATTCCGTGAGAAACATCACCCAATTAATGAAACAATATGGGAGGTGGAACTTATGGAGGCAGGCTCTGAGGTAATCCCAGTTGACTCTCATAGGCCTACTGCTGGTCTAAAAAAACAAGTGCCCCAGAAGCCATGTATTGACAGACTTTGGCTACGGTGTGTATGTTGTCCCAAATAGACCTTTTGAGAATGAAACCAAATTGGTCAGGGGAAATGAGAGCAGAGTCAACAACCCCTAGACGGTTTTCCATGATTTTAGTAAAATTTGTGTCTGTGTTAGTAAGTGAAATGGGGCGCCAGTTGGCCAAGTCCAGCTTGTCCCTTTTCTTGTACAACGTTATTGTGAAAACCTCTTGCCCTCCAGGAAGAAGACGCATTTCCATAAGTCATTGGTTCATAGAGGCAAGCAGCAAGGAGGAAAGATATTTAAAATGCTTCTTATAGAACTCATAGGGGATGCCGTCTGGACCTGATCATTTCCTGTATGATTCACCACAAATGGCAGACTAGAGTTTGTCCTGAGAAATCAAATTATCAACTCCAGAAAATGGGAAATGGTGCAGATATGTGCACTTTCGAGAAAATTATTTACTTTGGACGGTGGAAATGGATGGAGCAATAAAATTTAGAGTAATAGTTTCATACTTTGATTGCCACTTCAGCTAGAGTCTCTGTGACGGAGTGGTCTGGCCTTCGCACCTGTATGCAGGCTAAGCTCTGGCGCTTAGGCAAAGAATTTTTGAAAAAAGTAAGTGGAACATGTATCGCCTGCTGTTATATGCTTTGCTTTATACTGAACTCAAACCTGATGCTTGTGTTGTCTTACCAGTGCATTGAGGCGAGTGGATACTTCCGCCCACTTATGACCCTCAAGCTGGGCTGTAGCCTGCCACTGGGACATTAGATTCCAGATGGTCCACTTCTGCCAGCATGAGCAAAATGACTGCTGAGGCAGCCTGCAAGAAACATGATGAGATGTGGCAAGCCTGGGGATGGTGTTTGCTTTGTAGGTTGACTAGGTGGAGATTGTGTCTACACATAATGGTGTGGCAAACTCTGGAGCCAAGGTCTTAGTGTCCACCCATGAGGAAAACCTGGGCTACACAATCTCAGTGGGTCAGAGTTTGCACCACTTTGGCGCCTGGGCCTCTGGATTGGACAAACAGAAGGAAACCAATACCATTCTTTGGTCAGATAAATTGACTTTTGTCGTGGTATAGTGGGAAATTTGGGATTGGAATTTCAACGGCGTGAGAATGAGGTCTATGCGGGTCATAGATCTTAGCTGGCCGTTGTGCACATGGGGGAGAGACATGTTTGTGAGTAGTGGTGCATGATGAGGCAGAGTATCAAACAACCCTAGGGTGGCTTTTAGATGTGAAGTTCAATGTGCCCCTGTGGGGGTGTAGGTGATGAGGGCCAGCGGTCTGTGGTTGGGTTGGTCCAGCAGTTCATGTCACCAATAACAAACAGGTTGGGGGGTAGCAGAAGGGAATTGACAGCTGAGTATAGTTCCTGACAATCTCGTGCACAGGTTGGGGCATAAATGTTAACAACAGCATGCACTTCGTCATCTCATGAAAAGGTGACTGTTTAGTAATTGACTAGACCTAATCATTGGATATTGATAGGGACATAATAAGGTTAGTTGTTTAGAAACTTATTATGGATCATATCAGATACTAGCGATTATGGACCAGGTATATGCTAAGCTTATGCAAAGCTTAGAATCCGCGGCCTAACAATTTCACTTAATTATATTTGACTATGATAACACAGGCTCAAGGGCTTTGTTGGTTAGGTCAAACTTAAATTTAAGTTTTGATTTAATGACTTGGGCACGTGGGCTTTGTTGGTCTATGTCAAAATTAGTTTTTAATGTTGTCCAAGTTTTTGATCAAATTAATTACTATTAATGATATGAATCGCCTTGGTATGTGCTGCCAATTGCATGTGAAAGTGAATTGGTTCAGCTATTTTGAAGTTATGATGAAACTCCATTTCAAGGATGATGATGGTGTTTACTCCGACTCTGAGGCTGAGCATGATGCCCTGAGTTGAAGTATTTGTAGACATCATTACAAACTTTTTATGTGGCCAAGGGTCACTGAAAAGTAAGGCGTCATGAGTAAGATTTGGCTAACATCAAACCCTATAAATAACCCTTGCATTTACACTAATAAAATATCCTTTAACTTCTGGATTAAGTTTATAATTTATCTTATAAACTTTTTGCATTATTACTTTATTTTATACTAAAGTTGATTTTTACTTGGGATCTGTAGGATCATGGCAGCGTGCCATCGTCCAAGTGAAATGACTGGGTATACAATTAAAGTATTACCAAAAAGCTATATCATAAATTGAAATTCACCATTCTGTCTATTGTCCTCACATAATAGACGCTCAAAACCACATCCCACCCTCAAAGAAGAACCAGCCCTCTGAAGAAGACACCCAAAAGTCAACAAGTGGCGCTCATGGCTGGGACTGCAGATGGTTATTGCGCTGAACAGGGGAGCAATCCCAATCAATTATTCAGAACTTTCGTCAGCTTCAATGGGAACACTGAAATGACTGTGTCCCAGATTAATTGGGAAGAAGTACCCATTATTACCTATCCCAATGATCCCATTTCACCAGAAGAGCTGACACATCTCAAGCAGCAGTTGTTAAGAGGGTACCAATTAGGCCAAGGGCCCACGGACAATAGTAGCAACCCTTTTTACTGCCAACGACAGCAAGATGTGTTGTGGATGAGATATCTTGATCATCATCAATTAAGTGTAGTTCAGATCCAAAACAATTTAATTGGG
>JAKSZP010014115.1:0-16992 GCA_022478985.1 Massospora cicadina | reverse complement strand
AGGCCCACTGTTCACAAGGTTCCAAGGAAGCTTGGAAAACAATGCTCCTCCCATCCCTATCCTATTGGTTGATGCACTGTGGTTACTAATTCAGATAAATAATTTTTTCAAATTTTTATCCTCAGAAACATTCCTAAATGGCCGAGTGCTTATTGTCACCTTCTCGTGGGCTGATGTAGCACATGCAATCATCAACATCTATGCCCCAAATGGTGCATGCAAGCATCAGGAATTTTCTCATCGGTCAAATCCCTCCTGCTACCCCCAGACTCCTTCATAGTTGGCGACATGAACTGTTGGCTAAACACACCAACGGACTGGTGGCCTTCCTCACCCCACGCCCCCCAGGGTCACGTAGAACTATGTGTTCTAAAGGCCACCCTCAGGTTAATGGATGTGCTGCCACATCATGCCCCGCTGCTCAAAAACATGACACGGCCCCACATCCACAACGGCCAATTAAGGTCCATGACCCACATTGACATTATTCTAACGCTGGCAAAATTCCAACCCCACATCTCCCACTTCAAGACAACAAAATTGGAACTCTCTGACCATTGACTGGTCTCGCTAACCTACCACCTACCTGTCACAGCTGCTAAGGCCCCACATTGGTACAAAATTCGCCCCCCCCGAGCTCAGGTCACCAGGATTTTCCACGTGGGTAGAAGAGGCAACTGTGGCAAAAAAGTTTGTTGCACCATTTTGCGCGGACCCCATTTCCACATGGGCAACTTTCAAAGATGACACCATCCACCACTCTTGCCATCTCTCCTCCAGATGCTCACAAGCCATATCAGCGGTTATCTCGCGCGCTCTGGCAGAATTGGCACACTTGGAGTCCAACATCCCAGTTACAGGATACAGCTCTGCATGGGGATGGAAGTGGGCGGAGGCAGCTGCCCACCTCAACGCACTTGAAAGACAACACAAACATCGGGTTTTTGTTCAGTACAGGGCCACACGCATCACAAAAGGCGACAAGTGCACCGCACTTCTTTAAAAAAAATTTCGCACCACGCCAGAGCATGGCCTGCACACAGGTGAGAAGATCAGATAATTTCATTGCGGATACACCGGCTGAAGTGGCAATCAAAATGCAACAGTATTACTCTGAGTTGTACCGCTCTGACCCAATTCAGCCAGGCAAAGTGGCGGAGTTTCTCAACTGAGCCCACATCCGCTCCATTTTCTGATACCTGGAAATAATGAATTCGATTACTCCAAACGAATTATGGACAGCCATTCACGGTGCACCAAACCAAAAATGCCCAGGCCCAGATGGCATTCCTTATGAGTTCTACAAAAAATATTTCAAATATATATCCCCATTGCTGCTCACCTCACTTAACCAAAGCCTGATGGAAACACGCCTCCTACCAGGAGGACATGAGGCCTTCACTGTCACACTCTTCAAGAAAGGGGATAAGCTAGACTTAGCCAACTGACGCCCCATTTCTCTAAAAAACACAGACACCAAAATTATAACAAAAATCATGGCTAACTGTTTAGGGACTGTAGCATCTGCCACCATCTCCCCAGAACAATTCATTTTCATTCCCAGAAGGTCAATTTGGGATAACGTGCACTTTGTGGCTAACGCATGTCAGTCCACGGCATCTGGGGCACTTGTATTTTTAGACCAAAAGAAGGCCTATGATAGAGTAAACTGGGAATACCTCAGGGCCTGCCTCCATCAATTCCGCCTAACCCCTCGCTTCATCAACTGGGTAATGCTGCTCACGGAATCAGCAACAATGGCAGTGCGTGGCCCAGGCTTCCTAACGGAAGTAGTCCGCCCTCAAAGGGGCTTGCGACAAGGGGACCCCCTCAGCCCACTCTTAAACAACTTCAGCCTTGACCCACTACTGCGAAATGTGAATGCCCAACTCACTGGGGTCCACGTGCCAGGCCAAGCCCCAGTCAAGATAATGGCGTTCGCAGATGATTGTGTGGTGGGGGTGTCTAATAACAAAGATGCACGCGCGCTTGAAGCTCTCATCCAGGAGTATTCCCGGGTAAGCAACGCGGCACTGAACGCTTCCAAAACCGAAATCATCCTCCTTGGTCAGTTTCAAAACTTCTGGACCCCAGCAATTAGTTCCCAACCTGGCCCATCTGCTCGCCCACGTCCTCGCCCTACTAATTTAAAACACACCGCCCCACTGGTGCTCCCCTTCGTGCCACGTCCTACTATAGGACCAGTACACCATCTGGGCGTGTGGATGGAGGCAGGCGGATACACGTCAGCAGTAATGGAGTACTGTATTCCGGACAACGTGACGAAGTGAATCGCCTCTCTCTGAGCCCACCCTACTTCCCTTACTGGCAGGATTGTTTTAGCCAACTCCATGCTCCTCTCCAAAGTCTGGTTTGGAGCCCATGCCATCCCTTTCTCCCCAAGCTTCTACAAATCCTTGTACGCCTTGCTGCAAGGATGGCTTTGGTCGGGCCGTCTTTCACCAGTGCAGCTAGAGGTCATGTTTGGCCCTCATCATCATGGTGGCATGGGCCTGCTTGACTTCAAAGCCCATGCCACCAAGATCCTGGGTACCTGGATTGTGGCCGTCACCACCCCTACACTCCCCTCCCAACACTGGTCCCGCGCAGCCCACTCCAACTTCTCCCGCGCCTTGGGCCTCAACAATCCATTGAACCCCCACTCCCTGATGAAATACCTCGCTTCACATACATCGGCCACAGGTCCTCACGGGACTAAAACCCACTACAAACGAATCCTCCTCTCCATGCGGAGCGCTGAGTGGAGAATTCGTATTAGTGGACATACAACCCAAAGGGCTGCCCCTCTCCTCAGTTCACACAAGAGGTATAGGGGCTACCCATCCATGATGGCGTGATCCCCATTCGACCCCATGTCCTATCCAGGGTGGACTACCTGGACATGATGGACATCCCTTATTCCACTGAGACCCAAAACACTATCTGGAAATATGCACACCATCCTCTGTTGCAGCCTCAAGTCCGCTCCCATGTGTGGCGCTGCCTGAGGCGGGTGTATCATACAGCTGAGCGCTCTAACGCTTTACACTCATCCTGTGTCGTGTTTGGCCAGTATGGAACGCTGTTCCACCGCCTGGAGAAGTGCCCCACCTCTAAAGTGATATGGCGCGAAGTCCAACGTCTGCTAGGCCAGGATCAAATTCATCCCTTCAGTCTGTCAAGAGATATGTTTGCTTCATCAATGGCCTCCCCCTTCCACCCTCCCTCCATGCTCTGGTGGTTGCAATCGCCATGTGGACTATCTACACGATTGTCTTGGATGCCATCGCTGGCTTCATCCCCACCCTCCCAGAAGCTGTCCACAGATTCCAGTTCCATCTGGTGGACCACTTTCAAGTGTGGATGTTTGGATGCCTCCCACCGCGTCACTGACAGCTGGTCTCTTCCTGGTTCCCAGTCTGGTTCATCAAATCAGACCCCTTCCTCCACACGTTCTCAATTGTGGCTATGGCCCCTCCACACGTTTCCTCCCCCTCCCCATAAGTGGCGTCCCCGCTGGCAACAAGAGATAGCATCGCTTCTCTGGGGTGCCTCCCCTGGTACTAAGTTTTGTCTCTTCTGAGTCATATTCAGAAGTGTCCATCCCATGGTCAGCCTTCCCCGCAATAAATTTAAATTTAAATGCATAAGTTAAATTAGTAGGTTAATTTATATTTTTAATGATAACATTATATATTAAAAATTTCTCATATGTTTATAAAATATTAAACAAATTTTTATTCAAAGTTTTACCTTATAGAGTAATCAAATAGTGCATTTATTAATTATTTAACAACAATTTTAAATTACAAAACTTAATTCTTGTCACTTATATACATCTTTTAGGCTTCAGTTGTTGATACATTGATTCTGGCCAATTATGTCATGGAAATGGCTGATAAGAATTAGACTGGGCTCCCAGTTGGGGTGAGTGAGCACCCAGTGGAGAGCCCAGAATGCAAAGGGCACAGCGGTCCATGCAACTAGAAGAAGAAAGATCTAGTGGGGACGTGAGGAAAGTAAATGTTTATAAATGTACCAAAGGCCCCCAAGGCAAACCAGATGGTTGCAATGGGGGCAACCATGAGTCTTGCGGGGGCAACCCCCAAGGGTGGGAGAGGCGGGAAGGATGATGACTCCTCCAGGGTTCAGTTGCTGGCCTTCAGTTATGGATAGGTGAGTCTGTGCGCCAGAGAGGGGCGGCACAGGGCCCACCGCGCGGACAGGGGTGCTGTCAGAGGGGAAAACGGACCCACGACAAGCGTTAGGACCAAGTCCCCCTTGGTCAGGGTACTCTGGGGCCCTTAGGTGGGTGGGATTAGTGGCAGACGAGCCAGGTGTGGGGGCCAAGCTCACGGGCATTGGGGCAGGGGCGCCCTGAGGCTGCTCCAATAGGGGAGCACTCTCAGAAAACCTGACGGCGAAGCAAATGGATGGGTTCACATTTGATGGATATGCAAAAATGGATGGAGAGTTGACTCCATCATTGAGAATGAGGTGGTTTACCTCGGATATGATCCACTGCCATGTGTTGGGGTCAAGCAACTGGATGACCCATTCAGTGATCATTGGGATGATTATTTGGGCGGCGGCACACTTTGCTGGATTGATTGGCAGAATTTTGAACAAGAAAACAACCAGGCAGAGTCCGCGGCAAGGCGTTTGGGGTATTTGGCTTTATTTTAGCACAAAGTGCAGGGAGAATAGAGAATGAACTGACAACTGCCACTGACAGGGCAGTTGCCTTAAGTATTGGGCAAATCGCATAGTGGGGATGCTGAGGTATTGGGTGGTTGGGGATTGGCGATGGGGTTTGGTTGGCTGGTGGGTGGGGGGAAGATGGATGCCCAAAATCTTGGCAAAAATCAAAAAAAACTTTTGCAGATTTTCCCAAATTTTTGGGGCCAGACCAGGTCAATGGTACCAATCTGGGCCTTGACCATTTGAGTCGGACAGCTCACATGTTCAGATTTCCCAGATTCGTCCCAGGGGGCTGTGGCCTTGGTGCTCAGTTGTCCACAACCTGGTCCAAACTCTCAATTTGATTGTCTATGTGATCTGAACTTCCCAGATCTTTTCTGGGGGTAGGGGCAACTGGTCCAAGTCACTTGTGGCCTGGTTTGAAACCCAAATCAAGTTCCAATCTGATTTTTGAACCTGACCAGTCTGGACCAGCTCCGTTAGCCCAGAATTTGCAGACTGGGCTCCAATACTCGCACTGGCTGTTTCTTCAAAAATTTTGGTAAGTTTCCCCTGGTGAGTGAGGGGTCCCAGGGGCCCGCCCATGGCCCCTGGCCTGCATAATCTCCTGGCAGGTCCCCTCTATTAATTTTACCAGGGTTGGGGAGGGGGGAGGGGAGAGATCTGAATATCTCTAGGCGGAAGGGCAGTCACCCAGCGCTCATCAACCACATGCGCCAGGTCGCTCAACTGTGACAGGGGGTCCACTTGGGCCTTTGGCCCCCTTTTGGTCCAAAAGGGATGCTGCTCCCTATCCAGTTGTAGGGGCTGGTCCCCAAGACTTACACTACCCTTTCCTTTTTTGACAGGGAGGAGGCCCCCACCTGGGGCATGGACCAGGGCATAGTTCTTGTGCCTCTCTGGGAGCTTTATGGCCAGGATGGCTGCAATCTTCTGGGGGGATGGGGGGCTGCTGGGTGGGAGTTGTGGAATTCTTCTATCAGGTCCTTGCAATTTGTGCAGTCGCATGCACTCACCCAGCTGTTCTCATATGAGGGGTAGCCTTTCCAGGCAACCAGGTATTGAACAGATCTGCAGGACCTCCGGGAAGCCAGGATAGCCTCCACCTCCACTTCCTGGGATTCCCCAATGAGGATTGGCTCTGGTGATGTTGGCCTTTCCCCTTTGAAGGGGGTCAGGAGGGAGGTGTGGAAAGACGTTATGCTGCTTCCAGTGAGCGGGCAGCTTCAAATGATAGGCTCCATTGCCTAAGTCCTTCTCCACCTCAAAGGGGCCAGAGCGTTTGGCTGCGAGTTTCTGGGTGGGGGCTTTTAAGGGAAGATTGCGGGTGTCCAGCATAACGAGGGAGCTGACTTCAATCTCATGTCCAGGGAGGCGCTTCCAGTCAGCAAACTTTTTGTAATCCTCGATGGACTTTGTCAAATGTTCACAAACCAGGTTGTGTGTCTCACGGAGTGCACACACATGGTCTTCAGCTGCAGGGACTGCTGAGGAGAGCTGGGGGCCAATTTGGAAGGAGGGGTTGTAACCCAGGGTGGCCTCAAAGGGGGAGAGGTTGGTCAAGGAGTGGAGTGAATTGTTATATGCAAACTGTGCAAGGGGTAGGTCCTTGGCCCAAGTGTCCTGTGAGGCTGTCGCATAACAGCGCAGGTACTGCTCCAGTACCTGGTTCACCCGCTCAGTCTGCCCATCAGACTGGGGGTGGTAGGCCATAGATCTGCAGGGCTTGATGCTGAGGAGGGTTAGCAACTCTTCCCAGAACTGGGCGGTGAACTGGGGTCCCCTGTCACTCACTATCTCTTTGGGGAGACCAAACATGGCAAAGACATGGTTGACAAATAAATTTGCGGTCTCCACCGCAGTAATAGAGGAGAGGCAGGGGATGAAGAGCGCGAACTTGGTAAATTGATCAATGACTACCATGATAGCATCTGAGCCATTAGAGGGGGAGCTCCACAATGAAGTCTACCAAGACTGAGGTCCACGGGCCTTCTGCCTGCTGCAGGGGGTGTAGCAACCCCTTCTTCCCAGATTGGTCCAATTTTGCCCTGGCACAGGTGACACAGCGGGAGATCCAGGCGGGGATGTCCTTTGAGGACCCTGGCCAATTATAAGTTCTCTTTACAAGATCAGCGCACTTCTTGATGCCAGGGTGCCCAACAGTCTGGGGGACATGGTGTTCTTCGATAACACAGTTGTGTAGAGATGGGGGGACCCAAACCCAATTGTGGAACCAGATGGTTCCCTCCTGCAGGGTGTATGGGGCTCTCTTCCAACTTGAGGACTCTAGGTCAGTGTAAAGCTTTAACCCTTCAGGGCAACAGGTCTGGGCAGCAAGCATGCGGAAGAGGAGTGGGGCGTCAGGGGCAAGGTCTGCAAAAGCTACCGTCAGAGGGGCCAAGGAGAGGATTTGGGAGGGGGCACTACAGTAGTAAGCTCTAGCAGGTCCTCTACACCATTGGATGATAGAGATGAGTTCTGACTGAGCATGTCCAGCAGCACATTCAGGGGGCCTTTTATGAATTCATATTTAACATGAAACCACATAGATCCTGGTATGTGCGAGTTTGGAGGTGCCCCAACTTATGGGGTTTGTGGTAGTATAGTAATGCCTTATGATTAGCCTGAACGGTGATTTCATGCTGGGCGCCTTACAGGTGGTATTGCCAGTGGGTGAGTGACCACACCACTGCCACTAGCTCCTTGTCATATAATGGCTATGCTTGTTCTGTGGAAGTGAATTTGTGAGAGTAGTAGGCCACTGGGTGCTCAACCCCCTCATGCTCCTGTAGCAGCATGGCGCCCACTGCCACCAATGAGGCGTCTCAGGCTACAATGAAGGGGCGGGAGGTGTCAGCATGCCAAAGGACTGAGGCGGTGAGGAAAACCTCCTTGATAAACTTGAAGGCCTGCTGGCATTCTGGGGACCACTTGAAGGGGGCGTTCTTCCCAGTGAGGGGGTGAAGGGGTGCTGTGACGGTTGAGGTTTATCCTCAGCATCACATTGCCCTGATCTTTGGTAAGACAGGGCAGGCTGTGTCTGGATGTATGGAGGAGGAGGGGGAGTTGGTCCTGGCAGGGACGCCTAAGGGGCAGGAGCTTGAAGGAGGCCAAGGAGCCAGATGGGCGTCCAAGTCGAGTAAAAACGAGAATCAGGTAAAATGGGGAGTTTCGAGATTCGATTTGGATTCAAATAAAGAATGGAATGGAACAGGTGCTTGGAAGTTTCGCGGTTCAATTGGAATTCGAAGTGGAACTGGTGCGGAACTGTTGAGAATTGGAACTGGCACAGAACCATTGAGTGAGGATTCCGCGATCCTGCTGTAAGGTTTACACCAAGCATCAGTCAGATTAGCACCATAAGCTTGTGTTTTATTTTATATTAGCTTGTAGCATGTGTATATAGGGAAGTAACTGGGAGCTGGAGGCTTCTCAGTTCTGTTTTCTATCAACCTGGCCAATATTAAATAAAAGAACTTTAAAATTCATATATTTATAGTTTGAGTTTATTTAAAATATTGCCTAACTGCAGCCATGTTTGGCTTGAATCAACAAGAATTGGACTTTGAGAGTGAGCTTGGGAGAGCTATTGCCTCCCTTTATACCTTGTCTTGGAGTCAAGGCATGTTGCTGGGGTTAAGTATATTTGCAACTGTCTTCCAGGGGGTGCTTGTCCAATCTTGTAGCGCGCGCACAAGGAGAGTAGTATCAGGAACCCTGTCAGCCCTATGGTCTGCAACATGGATCCTGTTGCCCAACTCATTTGTGGCTCATTGGAAGGAGCCAGTGCGTTACAGGTGCCACCAGTTGGGCGAGGGCTGGGGAGAATTTTTTTAAGAAGGTGATGGTGCCAAGGAAACTTCGAAGTTGTTTCTGTGTAGTAGGGGTAGGCCAAGACTGGATCACCTCAAGATTAGATGGGGGAACAGCATATCTGTCCTTCAGGATGAGATTACCTAAGAAGGTCACTTCATCCCAGAAAAATTCGCACTCTGAGGGTTTTACAAAGAGCCCTGCTTTGTGGAGGGCCGCCACCACTGCTTCTAGATCCTTGGCGTGTTGCTCTGGGGTAGGGGAGTGGATCAGAATATCATCAATGTAGGATACAGTACATTAGAAGCGCAAGTCCCCAAGCACATCATTGATGGGGTGTTGGAAGGTGGCTGGAGCGTTCTTCAGTACAAAGGGCATCACTATGAATTGAAAAAGACCCCGGTGGGTGCAGATAGCTGTGAGCCACTCTTGTCCTCTCGCCACTCTCACCTGGTTAAAGGCGTTCACCAGATCCATTTTTAGAAAACCCGGGATTTAACAATGGCTTGGGTGATAGTTTACTCTAAGGGCATTGGGTAGGGGTCAGGGATGGTGATGTTGTTGAGGTGGCCATAGTTGATGCACGGGCGCAGGGTGCCATCTGCTTTCTGAGCGAAAACTATGGGGGAGGTGACCGGTGAAGATTTTTGATAAGCCAGCCCTTCTCTAGCATCTCGTCTAGCCAAGTCCCCAAGGCCTTGTCCTCTTCCTCTGTGTAGGGGTAGAGGGGGCAGTTGATCTTGACTAGGTCAACAGTCAGCTGAAATGTTAGGTCATATTAGGAGTGTAGGGGAGCTTGGAAGCCAGCTACATGTCAAAGATGGACTTATAGGGGGTTAGGAAGGGAGGGAAGTCCAAAGGGAGGTCAATAGGAGTGGGGTCCGGGGGGGGGGAATAGAGCCAAGGGATGTGTCAAGGGGGAGGGTTTTCAACGAGGGAAACTCTCCACTCAACTTGAGGTTTAAGAACAACAAGGAGTTATTAATGAGATTAATGTGGACCTGCTGTCACCACCACCAGCCCACCCCCAAGATCACGGGGTAGAGAAAGTCCTTTATGTCTGAGAAGTAGTTACTGAACCCAAAGTCGTGGACAGAGAAGTGCAATGAGCGTCAGACGCAGTAAGACTTCATGGGCTCTGATGAAGCTCCCAGGACCAATGAGGCTTCTTCCATTGCCAGGTCCAAGGAATGCACCACACTGAGGTCAATAAAGCTGCCTGCCGCTCCAGTGTCACGGAGGGCTTTCTCAGTAAATCCACCCAACTCTGAGGGGAAGGAGATAGGGAACAAGAAGTAGGCTTGATCTTCTTTATTGGGGTGGTCAAGAGAGAGGGCAGCCGAGGAGGGAGCATGACCCATCATTAGAAGAGATTGACCAAGAGGCGCCAGGCTGGTCTGGAACTGGGGAGGGGTTTCTGCTTCCTCCTTGTCCCAAATGGGGCAGCAAGGGTTGATGCATATGCCCTCTCCACTCTCTTTGAGGGGGCCTCTGGGTTAACTGGGGGGTGATAGCGCCAGGATGGGCAGGCTCTGAGCTCTGGGGGATCGAGGACCCACTCTCCTGATCTAGGGTGAGAGCAGGTGGTGCTTCAGGCAGGGGCTCTTCTGAGGGGAGGGTACCCAAGGTGAGTACAGAGGGCGGCGAGACCTGGGGGCGCTTCCCTTGGCTGCGACCACTGGCAGGGGGAGAGGGGTGGCACGTGGCCCCTCAAGAGCTGTGACAGCGCACGTGAGTGTATGGAAAGGCCTGGCCCCAATTGCGCGAGCCACAGAGAATGCAATTTCTAAGGACCCAGGGAGGGGGTCCCAAAATGCATGGGCAGCCGCAGTGGGGTCCAAGGCAGCCCAGAAGGCGGAGATGGCGATTTTGGGGGATGGGCACCGTGGGGCCAGGACTGCAAAGGCTTCAATCAGGGAGGGTAGGTCCGTGGCTGTCTGTCCTAGTGTGAAGAGATGGAGGAGGCGCGCTGGTCTAGACTCAGGGGCCTGGACCACAAAGTGACCAGCGCCAGTAGGGGGTGGGGTTCCCAGACTTAGCAGCAGAGCGGAGCACTCCCCTGACCCAGCGGTGGGCATCCCCATCTAGGGCGTCAAGGAGAGCTACGCTCTGCTGGGCATCAGAAGGAAGGGGATATTTCCCCCCATCAGCGGTGAAGCGCACCTGAAGTTCCACCAGGACACCCAGGATTTGGTCAGCCACCTCATCAGAAGGGATAGGGGGACTCCCAACCCTATCATGTTGACTGATGGGGTGACACTTGTCACCAGGGATCTGCGGGGTGGGGACCAGGTCAACACAAACTGGTGGCATGCTTGGATGAATGAGGCAGCTGACCAGCAGGAGAAGGCCAGGTCGCAGAGAGAGAGTACATTTGGGGTTAGGGTGTAGGCCAACGCTTTGCCAGTGCCAGCGAGGAGGGTGGAGAAGGCAGAGGTTATAGGTCAGTTCATTATGTCATAGAAACAGTTGATAAGGATTAGACTGGGCTCCCAGTCAGGGTGTGCAAGCACCCAGTGGAGAGCCCAGAATGCCAAGGGCACAGTGGTCCATGCGACTAGAAGAAGGGGGATCTAGTGGGGACTTGAGGAAAGTAAATGTTTATAAATGTACCAAAGGCCCCCAAGGCAAACCAGATGGTTGCAATGAGGGCAACTGCGAGTCTTGTGGGGGCAACCCCCAAGGGCAGGAGAGGCGGAAAGGATGATGACTCCTCCAGGGTGTGCGGTTGTTGGCCTTCAGTTATGGGTAGGTGAGTCTGTGCACCAGAGAGGGGCGGCACAGGGCCTACCGCGAAGACAGGGGTGCTGTAGGAGGGGAAAACAGACCTGTGACAAGTGTTAGGGCTGATTCCCCCTTGGTCAGGGTACTCTGGGGCCCTTAGGTGGGTGGGATTAGTGGCAGACGAGCCAGGTGTGGGGGCCAAGCTCACGGGCATTGGGGTTAGGGGCGCCCTGAGGCTGCTCTGATAGGGGAATGCTCTCATAAAACTTGACAGCGAAGCAAACAGATGGGTTTGCATTTGATGGGTATGCAAAAATGGACGGAGAGTTGACTCTATCATCAAGAATGAGGCGGTTTACCGCAGATATGATCCACCACCGCATGGCAGGGTTGAGCGACTGAGTGACCCATTCAGCAATCATCAGGATGACTATTTGGGCAGTGGCACACTTTTCTGGATTGATCGGCAGAATTTTGAATAAGAAAACAACCAGGTGGAGTCTGCGGCAGGCGTTCGGGGTATTTGGCTTTATTTTAGCACAAAGTGCAGGGAGAATAGAGAATGAACTGACAACTGCCCATTGACAGGGCAGTTGCCTTAAGTATTAGGAAAATCGTATAGTGGGGATTCTGAGGTATTGGGTGGTTGGGGATTGGCGATGGGGTTTAGTTGGCTGGTGGGTAAGGGTAGATGGATGCCTAAAATTTTGGCAAAAATCAAAAAAACTTTTTCAGATTTTCCCAAATTTTTGGGGCCAGACCAGGTCGATGAACCCAATCCAGGCCTTGACCATTTGAGTTGGGCAGCTCACATGGTTCAGATTTCCCAGATTTGTCCTGGGGGGCTGTGGCCTTGGTGCTCAGTTGTCTGCAACCTGGTCCAAACTCTCAATTCGATTGTCTATGTGATTTGAACTTCCCAGATCTGTTCTGGGGGGTAGGGGCAACTGGTCTGAGTCACTTGTGGCATGGCTTGAAACCCAAATCAAGCTCCAATCTGATTTTTGGACCTGACCAGTCCAGACTGGCTCCATTAGTCCAGAATTTGCAGACCGGGCTCCAATACTCACACTAACTGTTTATTCAAAAATTTGGTAAGTTTCCCCTGGTGAGTGAGGGGTCCCAGAGGCCCGCCCATGGCCCCTGGCCTTCATAATCTCCTGGCAGGTCTCCTCTATCAATTTTACCAGGGTTGGGGAGGGGGAGAGGAGAGATCTGAATATCTCTAGGCGGAAGGGCAGTCACCCAGCACTCATCAACCATGTGCGCCAGGTCGCTCAACTGTGACAGGGGGTCCACTTGGGCCTTTGGCCCCCTTTTGGTCTTAAAGGGATGCTGCTCCCTATCCAGTTGTAGGGGCTGGTCCTCAAGACTTACAAATTAGGTGGTGTTTTTGGTTGATTTAATAAGATCATTTGGGGTCTGGTAAAATGTTTGGTGGTATAATATTGGACTGATAAGATAATTTTTTTAGAATTGATTCAAGAAAATAATTACTTTTTAAACTTATGGGTGGCCATCTATCATTATAAAAACTAACAAGATAAACCTAAGCAAAGCTTTAAAAACGTTTTTGAACTTTTACTTTTAAATAAACCAAAAAACCAAAAGCCACCAACAACTTACCAAAATCAATTAACTTATCAAATCAACCAATCATTAGCCACTTACTAAAACTATTAAACTTAAAAATCAACCTAAAACCACCAACTGCTTGATGTAACATACTGGTTCTTTCCAGTAATGGATAAAGGTCTATGCAAATTCCAACCAGGTATAATGTAAACTTGATAAACCTCAGATAGTGTTCTGAAAGTCCGTATATTACTATGATAATGTTGAAAACATCCTTGGACAAGGTTAGGAAACCTTAACCCTAACAATGATCCTTAAACCTAGGTGAGAGCAAATAGAGATTCCCTTAAGTGGCTGAGTTCAGTATCCTGGAAAAAGGCGTTCATCATAGTATATAGTTCAATAAAATTAAACTTCAAAGGAATTTTTAAAGATACGTTTTATTAAACCAACTGAGTAAGAACACAGAATTGAGGGATAAAAATCTATTCAATTCTTTTTTATAGTATGGTAATTATGATTCTTAGACTTTTTTTAAGTCTTATAGATTTATTAACCTGCAATAGTTGATAATCGTGATTTTAAAAAAGGAGAAAAAAATTGGGTTTTGGTTTAGAATATTTGATAATTATTAATGATTTAAGTAATATGTGGCAATGATCACCAATTGTCAGTATACCCAATTTGGAAAATCTATTTTTTAGACCTGATGATCTGGTTTTGATCAAGTTGATTTTTGATAAAATTGATTAAAATTCAGGTATCTTTTTATAGATTAATTTGTATGCAAAACGAGTGAATTACTTTGTTTGCTTGAGAATTACTCCATTTTGGAAACTCTATAAATAGGTTTTTTTGAGGCCCACATTGGAGGGAATCTGACGTTAAGGCCAAATCAATTATTAAGTAGCTCCAGATTTTTGGAGCTCAAATTTGTTAGATCCCTTAAAAGTATATAAGGACCTTGATTCTGTAATAAAATTTGACCCAATTGGGTGGTTTCTTCCCTTATATTATTAGGTTTATAATTAAAAATTATCTTTTTTGTTTGTTATTATTTATTCTAACAATAACAGTGTGATGGTCAGGGGGCTCTCTCTATCAATTTGCTCACTTTTGGTCAAATCATAGTTTAAAATTTAGTAAAAACAGCTCCACTTGTCATTGCCCTATTCAAGTTTCCTATGTTGATGCGTTTGATGCCCGCTGCCCCCACATGGGGCAGTGGTTTACCACAATCTAATGTTTTTGGCCATTGCCAAAAAAAATGCTTGGTCTAGATAAGCTAGCCCTCCAAACTCTTCAGCACGCTATGTCCTGCCTAAGGACTTAGCCTTACATCTCACCCAAACCCAGGCGGTGCCATGCTGCCCCCTTGTGCTCCCCTGGAGCAACATGCAATTGAGCCTTCAGGTTGAATATATCAAGTTGTTCCCCTATTCAGATAAAGCAATTATCAAATTAGCCCAGGCTGTTATGCAGCCTGCAGGCTTCCTCAACTTCCACCCCTTCAAGGGGTATTATGATCTTGTCTTCTCAAGTGAAGCTGATGTTGCAGTAGCAGCTACCATCCCCCTAGTGTTCCAGGGCACCCCTTCCCAACTACTCATAACTGGTTGCCCACTGATACCACTCTTGTGGTTCAGTTCACAGGCCTCCCTACCTACCACACGAAATTTTAGTTAAAGAAATTATCACTGGATTATCAGGATATGGTTCTGATCCCATGGTACAATTTGTGGTTCCCAATGGAGCCACTTGCCTCGCAGGCCCCTGCGCCTTTGTGACTATTTGTTGAGTATCAATGAAAATAGCCCTCTCAATCCCCTTTGCGCCATTGTCCCCTCTGCCTCAGACCATCCTTTTTGGGCTCAAGTGGATGGAGGGCGCACCATTTTCCCTACCTGTTTCAAACTGTATCATTTGAAACGGCGCTTCTCCTCCATCTCACAAGCCATGGCATCCACACCCAACTCTATGCATGATGACCCCATAGCCAATCCAATAACATTTTTCAAATGGGGCACTATACTTCCCCCCTCCCCCCAAAGTGGTAGCCACAGAAACCACTAAATCAACCAACCAAAAATTACCTCAACAAACCTTTTCTCCTGAACCCACCAATCAGGAGTCAGAATGGACTAAAGTTAGTTCTAATCCATCCTCTCAGCCAAACGCAACAGATAACCCATATGTAAATAACCCAATCAAATTCAACCAAAATCCATGGGATGATTTGGTTGAGGTTGATGAATTGGTTGAGCTTATCCCTGAATCTGAATGGGATGATCCCCCTCCATTTTAATGTACCTCAATACTGATTATGCGACCCAATTCCCAAAGTGCCATTATGTGCCTCACCCTGATGCCACCCCATTCAAAAGTGACCACCTACTAGCTGAAGAGGCAGTTGCCTCCAACAAATGTCACCCAACCCATAAAGCCATTGCAAAATAAGTTGAAGTACTGGCTATGGGCCTGCCACCAAACTATCCTACCTAGTACCATGCTTCCAAAACAGAAAAAAAACCATCTCTAGGCTATCAGGCGTCAAATTCAGCAGTCCAGAAAGTTTCAGCAGTCGCAAAGTTTGGCCCAAAGACCTGCATTACCCGAAACAACCTTGTAACCATCGCCACCCTACCTAAAGTACGCCTTGAGGTGGAAAAAGCACTTGCAGACTATATTTACACCCTCCTCATTGCACACATTGAGTTGCAAGCACCCATTTGTTATCTCACCCCCCATTTCCATGATGCGCCCACACCATTGCTATCAGTTTTGTGCCGCTACATGTCCACAATAGATGAAGAAGAAGAGACTCCTGATTCCCCTTCACCCACTGCCATGGATGGATAGCAGTTTTCACTTCCAACTTGGTTGTTGTGTTTTGTTTAAATTTTGCATCAGTTTGAGTGGATCAATCTGTCTCATTTCAACTTTATTTTATTTTTTTATTTTAGCTCATTCAAGCATCGGTAATGTCCATCCCCTGGTTGGCTTTCCTCAGTTAAATAAAAATGTGATGGTTAGAAACATCCTGTACCGTCACATCACCCTTTTTGAAACAAAAGAATCCCTGGTTTCCTCAGGACAATGGTGACATCTTCATATGTTTGACATATAGACTCTTCAATGGGGTAATTCTTCCATTTCACCAGAACTTTGCGAAGCCCAAATACCAACTTACTGTCTAATACATCTTCAACCTCATATTTAGGATTTTTACTCAGCGCAGGTTGGAGGGGGAAGCCTTTTCTGGAAGTGACCATTTAAACAACTTGAGTTGAGAAATATGGATAGTGGGATGTGATCTTGATCCTTCTGGTAATGATAACTCAAAAGCCTCTGGATTTACTTGTTTAATAACTTTGTATGGTCCAATCCATACAGGACTAAACTTGTTATGTAGAACTTTGGTATCATAGTTCCAATAATGAATCAACACATAACTTCCCAATTTAATCCCAGGATTGTCCCATCTTTTCTTATCCACCTTCTGTTTCTGGGATTTTGCTGCCTGATCCAAACGCTGCTTTAAGAGTTTAAAAATTTCCATAGTATTCTTGGCAATCTCATCTGCTGTGGGGTTCTGACCTCCCACTTAAGGGTTTCAGGGGTCTGGATAAAATCCATAATTGGCAAAAAAGGGAAACATCCCAATTTACTCATGAACCAAGTTTTTGTATGAATATTGAGCTAATCCCAACCAATCTCTCTGGTCTGTCTGACAGCCTGATACATAACAATGAAGGTATTGTTCAAGCACCTGATTTGATCTCTCTATCTGACCATCCAATTAGGGATGATAGGCAGAGGATCAAAAAGGCTTTATTTTGTAGATTGTCCAGTAAATGGTTCCAAAATTTTGATACAAACTGAGGTTCTCAATAAGAAGCTATTTCCTTTAGTACTACATGGTGAGAAAAACTTCCTCCAAAAAAGCTGCTGCTCCCTTTAAAGTGATCTGAGTGGAACATGGAATGAGCTCCGTGTACTTGGTTAGCCAGTCAACAACAACCATTATGGCATCAAATCCTCTGGACTTGGGTAAAAAAAGACATAAAATCCACACTAATGGATGACCAAGGCTTTTGGGGTCTCTGCAAGGGCATTAGCTTCCCCACAGGAAGTTTGCGCTGAGGTTTGACATAAGCACAAGTTAAACATTGACTAACA
>JAKSZP010014114.1:0-17043 GCA_022478985.1 Massospora cicadina | reverse complement strand
CGAACCATTTGAATCCTCATTGGGAAGAGTAGATTATCCCAATTTGGTGCTTAGTGAACCAGAATGTGCGGCTAATCCAACCTTACATCTGAGGATTTGGGGGCCAGGTAGCTGGGTATCGCCCCTCATGGAGGGAGCCAGAAACACGGCATCAGCAATAATAGATGGGGCTGAATTAGCTGACACAATGGGGGAGGTGAATGTCTGGATGGGCTGAGTTGCATTCAACTGAGCAGACGCCATTAAAACAGCGTGGGTGATGGCCTCCTTGGTTGGAGGGGGCCCAGCGGGTTGGTGGGAGGCAGCACACACAGAGCTGTTAGGCGTGCAGGTTGCAGAAGTGCGATCAGGTGAACTGGCGCTAGTTGGAGTAGCTCCAGGTTGGGGGTGGTGCCTGCTTTCATGGCTGCTGCTTGAGAGCGGGTGATTCTGGTTGACCCTGAGGTGGGTAACCGAGGGTTGCTTCGTTTGGGGGTGGTACTGGCTCGTTTGGCATAGCCTGCGGGTTCTTTTGCGGGGTTTCCCGCCATATTTGCTAATAGTTTTCGTAAATCTCTTTAGTGGAGCTAAATTTCAGGCTGAATTGATTTTCGAAAAGTGATGCTTAGCAGAAAGAGATCTGATATAGGTTGGCTCAGGCTTGTTTTCCTATTTCATCAGCCAGCTGATCACTAATGAGGCAAATTTCAGAAATCATTGGGTTGTAAAAACAGTATTATTATAAAAAACATTCAGTGCTTTAAAATATAAAACTATTAGTGATTTTTGGGCCTAAAACACAACACATCATTATTAAGTATATTATAATAAAAATCTCAGGCCTTTTCCAATTAACCATCGAATATAAAGTATAAATTAATGTTGATAGCATAAAGAAGTTAATATTGATTAAATTAAAAAAACTTGAAGCCTAAAGTTGAGGCTTCACTAGAATAATTCTCAACACAAATTGCAACTAGTGCGGGAGCAATTACTTTTAATAGGTAAAATAACTTATATTATCATAAGATTGTGAAGTATCTTCTAGAGTGTGGTTTGATTACCAATGCAACGTTTGGGAACTTGGGTTACAATGAGCATTTTAGTACTGGAAGCTGGATTAAATGTCCTGTGCGCTTATGAGCTTATTCATCGTTGCCATTACAATTTGAGCATGGTTCTGACAGCTCCAGCAGTGGTTCTGGACAATGACCGCTACAATTCTTTTAATTGGCACCCAGTTCTACTCAAGTCTGGTGCTAATATTGAGTTCTCCACCATTTTTGTGAGGATATTTGTTAATCAATTAGTACCGGTGCTTAATATTTAAGATTGAAGGCACACAAGCAGAGGACATGCTTAATAGAAACCAATCAGTTATACCTGATCCACTACACTCTTAAGGAGAAAGTTGTTAAGAAATCTCATGCCACGGTTAGTGAAGAGGAAGGCTTAACACTGAGAACTAGTAAGTCCAAAGAGATTAGACCTTGGGAACAACGACAGGTGCTACTCTCAATCAATATGAAGATATTTCTGTTTTATACTTAACGCTTACAGTTGCTCTATGATCATAGTGCAGTAGCCAAGCGTTCTGCCTAAGGTTTTTGATACCATATACACTGGATAACTGAATGCCATATTGGGGAACTTCACTAGCCAGCTACACCAATAGAGAAGAGAAAGGTGTTGTTCAATCCAGAACGATAAGCTTTGACGCCATCAAGTCAGTGCATGATTTTGGAGATTTCAGAAAGCTAGTATTTGAGGATGTGACAGGGGGCAGAAGGAATTGAATGAGATCCTGGATATTTTGAGGACATCTTCAGCCCTGGATAAAAAGACTATGGATTGTGCAAAGGAGAGTTTCATAGGATGGAAACTGTATTTGCTATCCCATTAAGTATAAAACTTCACTGCTGTTCTAAAAAGCTAAAGATGAAGTAGTCACAAAGAGCTGAATTAGCTCTCTAAAGCTGGCTTATTCAGACCTTTAAAGAACCTGAGGGCTTCACCGCTACTCCTGGTATGCAAGAAGAACAGAAAAATCACATGGTTATTGAATAAATGCCAGTTAAACGAAGCTACCTTGAAATATTAATACCCAATCCCTTGTTGGGATTTTTGCCCATATTCACAGCCTGCTAGATTACCTGGTGTCACTAAGGGAAAATTCATTGAAGCGAAGCGAATTGGAAATTGGTTGGCCCAAATTTTGGAAGAACTATGTTTGGGTGATTTTGGTATATCTGTCTGGTCATATCCGTCGGGGATCAATCTGGATGAATACCTAATATCTCGTTGGGTGGAGTAGCTGATGAAATAGGGGCATCTGATAGTAATTAACTATCAGGTGTACCAATTGGGATTGGTCAGGTTTCATCAACAACTGATTGGGAATGTATGATGAGTTGTGAGGTGAGTGATGCCAACTGCAACTAGCAAATCAATTGGTTGGTGAAGTGACCTGCCATAATGGGTAAAAAGTCCCATTACCTAAACAGGTTGCTAGCCAATTATGGTTGGTTCACTTGGATCGAGAGGAAAACATTAGGGACACGTTTCTGACTCTTTCTGTTTGAGGTCTCGAGGATATCCAACGTCAGAATCTTAGCCAGGATGGAAAAACCATCGCTGCTGAGATGAGGAAGGGTGATTCAATGGCAACAGCTGCCGTTTCATCGAAGAGGTGTCAACCAAGGGTTAGATGGCTGAATCCCCTATAAATCCCTAGGATTCACTATAATAAAAAACACACATTAACACATACACTTGTAAATATACTACTTTAGAACATTGATAGTTTTATTGTAGATTTGGTTATAATTAGACTATCATCATCCAGTGTGAAGTTCCATCTCAAAGATATTAAAGCAGAAGGCAATAATTGGTAGACTCTTAGAGAGAAGAGTAGAGATCTGAGAGGGGATTTAGAGATGAAGGGAATCACAACTAGGGGATCACTGCCGACTGTGTGTTAGGCTGAAGGGGACTGTCATCAGAGGATCTTAATGAAGATCGAGTGGACAGGACTATAGGGAATGAATCCCTAAGTGTGCGATATTCAGTATTATTGGAAATACTAGCTGAAGCGTTGGGCCTGAAAATAATTCTAACTCAACTATGGATAATAGTTGTCATACTATTATCAAATTATATATATATTCCTACAACGCAAGGTGCACAAGGAGACCAAACCTGTGCATTAGAAAGATTACTAGGGTTGACCACCGATAATCAACTCTTTAGTAAATTTTTACAAGTTGGTGCTCACTACAGGGGTAGTTGAGTAGAAGAATCTATCAATAATGTCATACAAAGAAGAGATGCGCAAGTTGTGGACTGAGATTATTACAGTGAATCAGAATGGCTTAAACTCTGTGGACCACTGGGAGTTTGCGGCCTTGGAAGAGTGAGTAACCAAGGTGTAGGAAGGAGTTGAAAACGTAGCCAACTTTGGGAATTAGTTACTTAGCAAAGTAAACTCGTTAAAGAGGAAAGAAGGAGACCTTGTTCAAGAGGTCCTATTCCTGAAAACGGAATGTGATGTGAATTGCGTTCATTTGAGAAAGTTCAGTGCAGACATTGAGAAGTTAATGAAAGAAATAGACAATTTGAAAGCCCACAGATGTGCATGTGAGCCTGATATGGCCAGTGATGCCGAAGAGGGAAGTCCTCAAATGATACTTGGGATTAGGAATACCATGAGAAATATGCTGCCTGCATTTAATGCTGTTTTGGAGATGATGCCAGAAGTCAATCCACAAGTGAGCCAAGTAGCTGAACCGAGAGAATCAGTCTGAAATGACTCAGATGTATTCAGAGAAATACCTAAATTGCCTACATTCCATTGTGATAAAACCCCAGAGTTTTTCTGACTGTTAGACATGACTATGAATGGATACATGGATCATCAGAAGGCGTTGAAGGTTATGAACTGTTTAGACACAGACTGCCAGAACCTAGTGTTACTCCACTTGGAGGGGGACACCTGGTCCTATGACGAGGCTAAAGCAGCCATAATGAAGAAGTTTGGGAATCCAACCCATATGTCAAAATGCAAGCAAGAATTTATGGGAATTCAATTCCGTAAAGATGAGTCTCTTGCAAGCTTCGCGGATCAATTTTACCAGGAGCCGCAGATCCTGGATGGAGCAAAAGTGTTAGATGACTATGATGCAAGAATCGCTTTGTAAGCGGCCCTTTGGCCCTATCACAATTTGCATCAAATGATGTATACTGTATTCGTGACTGAAATACCTACCTCACAAATGGTAGATAACCTGATGATTCTGGGAGTGACATTCAATGCTCTGAATAGAAGCTTCAAGTCCAATCTAGTCCAAAGTCCAAATCCCACAAAGGGAGGCGAAGGAGCAAAGGAGACTTTTAACTGAACTAGCCGGGAAATAAGCCCAAGGATTTCAAACGGTTAAATAATAAAGAAAAGGTCTGCTTCCAGTGTGGCGGGAAAGGGCATTTCACCACTCACTGCAAAAAGCCAAAGGATCAAATTAATGTGGTCCAGGCTAAAGAGACAGCAGTAGCCAATGATTCAGGAAAAGGTCCCGCTGCCTAGACAAGGAACAGTCTAGAGCGGCGGAGAAACCTGTTCCTCCCAATATCATGAATGAAGAAATAGATATTAGCGATCTATTTGTGGTTGATGAGCAGGATCAGCTATATCAAGTGGTTAACATGGACATAAATGCTGTGACCAGAGCTGGGGCAAAGAAGATTGACCCCAAGATAGTTCAGGAGGTTGCCCGGCTGTACGTCTGACAACTGGTGGAGAAGATTTGGACCGCTGAGAATCCTGATGAGTTAGCCTATGTTTGCTTAGATAAGGCCAATCTATCGATAACTCTTGGCACAATTAAGGAATCATTACCTGAATTATTGGCACAGATCATTCATACCTACATTCGGCTAATAACGCCGCAATTCACTCAGTAAATACTCTATTACAATACTCTGAGTGTACATATATAGATATTCAGGTGAATCGAGTGAGGGTGCGGGCGATAATTGACAGTGGAGCGCCCAATAATATTGTGTCAACCAAGCTGGTGAAAAATATGAAGATCTCTCCAGACTTGGAACACAAGAAAGAATACAGAACAGCTGGGCTAAACACCACCGTTTCCTGTGGAGAATATAGTGCGCTGCCACTACAATTTGGGTCATTGGTGGTATCTGCTCCAGCAATAGTTTTGGCAAACCAAAACTACAATATCCTGATTGGAACGGAGTTTCTGCAGAAATATGGAGTTAAATGTAACTTTGAGGATAATATGTTGACCATCCTGGGTCAGATGTTACCATTGGTATACCAGAAGAATGGTAAAATTTCTTTGAACTAAAGAAATAACTTCATTAATCTGATATATAATGATGGCATTGTACCAATTCAGTACCAATTAATTGGTAGAAAGCAATGAGAGATGTCAGCAGAAATCCTAGAAAACCAGGGGAATTCCTTTATGGATCAAGAAGGAGAAAACCATACCAGCTGGATCGCAGATGATAGTCAACACAGGGTTGACTTTGGAGATTCCGGAGCTGTTGTATGGAGAAGTTGGAAGCCCCTGGAAGAAGTCCAGAGTGGAGCCATGGGTGGCTCCTGGGATAATTATGCCGGGCCATGGAGAAATATGAGTTCTCTTGGAGAATTTAAGTGAAAAACTGATGAAGATCAAAAGGAATCAAATCATTACATTTATTCACTTAATCCTGATGGCAGAATTGAGATGATTCCATGATTTTGAGTCTCTCAAGGCAATGGGATTACCAGATGGAGCAGCTGAAAGCATAAACCTATCAGTTAATTGAGAGCAGCTCACAGATTTTCTGGAAGGGTAGAAGGAGGAGGTGCTCAAATTAATGGAAGATATCGGGAAGTATTTTCTCAGGACGACCATGATTTGGGATGTGCACAAGGCGTAATT
This sequence comes from Massospora cicadina, assembly GCA_022478985.1. NCBI lineage: Eukaryota > Fungi > Entomophthoromycota > Entomophthoromycetes > Entomophthorales > Entomophthoraceae > Massospora > Massospora cicadina. Next base: position 11,116 of record JAKSZP010014114.1, on the reverse strand, counting down.
CACAAGGTTGACACTGGGGAAAGTCTACCAATAAGGATGAGACCAATCCAAAGATTAAAATCTGCTGAAGCGGTAGTGGAAGATGAGATCAGCAATCTAGTGAAGCATGGGATTCTAGTTCCATCATCAAGTCCCTGGGCTTGCTCAATTTTGATCGTAAAAAAATGGTTGAATTGGGTAGTGATTGACTATCAGAGGCTGAATAAAATTACAAAGAAGGATCATATCCCCTACTGAGGATTGATGATGCGCTGGATCGATTATGAGAAGCGAAGTATTTCTCTGTGATGGACCTAATATCAGAATACTAGAAGATCAACTTGCCAGAAGAAGACCAAGAAAATGTGCGATTATCACTGCACAGGGGTTATACCAGCTGACTAGGATGCCCCAGGGTCTTTGTAATGCACCCGCAATGTTTCAGAGGGCCATGGATTTGATATTGAGCGACCTGAAGTTGTCATGCATCCTGGTATATCTGGATGATATCAATGTGTTCAGTAGAACCTTTACTGATCATCTCCAGCACTTGGAAGAAGTTTTTAAGAGACTGTCCATGGCTAACCTGAAGATCAAGCCATGGAAGTGCCACTTCTTCAAGAAGGAGCTTGAATATCTGGAATTTGTGATTAACATAAACGGATTGCAGCTGCAACCCCAGATGATAGCAGGTATTGAGTGGATGGCTGTGCTGAAGAGTGTCCGAGACATCCATGTATTCCTTGGGATGGTCAGATACTATAGAAGATTTATTTGGGACTTTTCCCAAATAGCCAAGCCTTTGTTTCATTTATTAAAGATCCAAAAAAGGATTCATATGGAATGAAGAGGCCCAGGACTCCTTTGATGAATTACGCCAGTACCTGATAAATTTGCTGATTCTGAAATATCTGAATTTTTATTGGGAGTTTATCATTCAAACTGATGCTTCATTGATGGTGATTGGCGCCATACTGAGCCAAGTAGATGAACTTGGGGATGAACATCTGGTGGCGTATGTGAGCCAGACACTCTCTGCTGCTGAGAGAAATTACACCGTGGCTGAGCATGAATGCCTTGCAGTCATTTACACCTGTAAGCAGTTTTGGGTGTATTTCCACGGAACGCACTTTAAGGTGGTGACAGACCACTATTCGCTACGTTGGCTGCACAATCTGTGGGAACCTGAAGGATGACTGGCCCAATGGGCTTTTAAGCTTCAGGCTTACAATTATGAGATAGTCCACTGAGCGGGGGCTTCTCACAAGAGCGCGGATGGCTTATCAAAGTTACCAATGGTCCAGTTGATATATCCGCAGGCGGATGAATTATTCCAGAAAATAGTAAAAGGAAGAATTGAGGATGAGCCCCCAAGAAATCCAAGGTGCGCTTTGAAAAGCGATGGAAAACACTGAGATCATGGATAGACAAGTATTCAAAATGATAAATGGGAAATGGCTATTATTCCCAAAACTGTCAGAAAGAGCAGTAATAGTTCAAGCTGCTCATAAGATTGTCGGGTACAGAGGCCTGAGAAAAATGACCAATCATATTTGCCAGTATTAATACTGGGAATTGATTAACTACTATGTCGCGGATTATCTGGCTTATTGCTTGGATGCCAATTGCATAAACCACACAAGAATACAACTGGATACTGACTGGTCTGACCTGGATTCACATGGCACATGGTGTCCATCAACGTGATGGGACTGCTGGCGATGAGCACAGGAGGAGAGAAGTACATCATAGTAGCCATTGACCATCTGACAAGATGGGTCAAAACAAAAGCTCTAACTAGAGTTGACACTACCAGTACTGCGAGATTCATCCTGGATCAAGTAGTATACTGGCATGGATGTCCACATGTTATACTGAGTGATAATGGGACCAACTTCATATCTCATGTGATCCAGAGGCTAAACAAAATAATGGGGAGCCAGGATGTCATGTCAGTACCATACTGACCGGAGATGAATGGACTGGTAGAACGGGTCAATGGGATACTGGCCAAGACGCTGAGGAAGCTAGTCGCAGGGAGAACTTCCACATGTAGAAAGTACCTGATATTGGTGACGTTTGCCTACAACATTAGTCATCATACGGCAACAGGAAAGATGCCATTTGAATTACTTTATGGGAGGAAGGCCGTGTTGCCGCCAATATTATATTTGGTAGTAGAACCTACATCAGGGACAAGTACCAAACAATACCTAAACCGACTGATGAGTATCCTGATCAATATGCAATAGCAAGCATTCAATACTACCTTAAAGAAAAGGATATGAGCGAAATTGAAGATGATAAGAACTGACTGCCATTGGAAGAATATCAAATAGAAGAATGAGTCGCCTATTGTGATATGCACGGTTTTGGATGAAGAAACAAATTGGATGCATTATGTTCAGGTCCATTTGAAGTAATTGACAAGGCGGCGACCAATGCTTATACCATCAAGAATCTCTTGGATGGAAGAGTAGTAAATTGAGTACATGCTAAGTATCTAAAGCGTTGGATCAAAGAAAAAAATAAAAAAGAGTTCTCAAAGGACAGATGAACTATTAATTTGGTCATGTCCTGATGATTAGGTCAAGTCCAAAAAAAGGACCTCTGAATCATAGAAAACTGGTAGGTTTAAGTGCCCAGGATCCAGTTTGGGGGAAAAGATGGACCTCTGAACTGAAACAAGGTCAAGTCCCATAGAGAAAAAGAAAATGAAATAAAAATAAAAAAATCAATAAAAGCTATTGGGAAAAAAGAAGAAGATTTTTAAATGCATAGAAAAAAAGCTGATATATTTTTATAAAAAATTTATTTTTATTGGTTGTCCTCAGTGTGGGGATGATTCTGCCCATGTCGCCTCTTGGGGGAGGGAGGATGGATCGCGGTAGGAAGAAATAGCCCATCAAAATCAATATGTGATCAGACACTTGCAAGGGCGAGACCTACACAAAACCACGTTCATTGAGCTGACGCTGAGCCCTGAGAGAACGCAACTAGGGGAAGGGAAATGGATATGTTGGAAGAAGCCAATCGTGAAACCCTAGAGTGGGGAGGAAAACAGCAATAAAGGAAGAGGCAATTGGCGAATAACACTGAATAATCCTAATAAGGCACTGGCACCGGAAGATTTGTCTTGAGTGCCTGCCGATGGGCCTCATCAAGAACACCAGACATGTGAGCTGGCAGTGAAGAAGGAATATCTGAGGGGGGTTGTCAAATCATGCCCCCAATTAGTGCAATCAACAGAAGATAGCGATGAGAAGCTCCAGAGGAGAGTATTTGTGTAAAGAGTGGATTAAATCTTGTAAAAGAAGATTTTGGGCTTCACAGAAGCTGAAGCTGAATGACCAATGGAAGTTAGGCGAGGCTGGAAGCTTCGGCGACCAGCTTTGAAGAACTTGGCTGGCAAAGCGGAGAGAATAAGCAGCAGTATCCCAATCCAGAAGGTTGTCCAGATTCAAGGGATTTCAGTGCTAATGACAACGCCTCAGTGACTTGCACCCAAAGTTCAGCATAAGGGAGCTCGGAATGTATGCTGTTCCCAATTGAAAGCTCAGAAACCAGCACAGCGGGTTGGTAAAATTGTCCGAGTCAGAAGAGGAACTCAGGGAGCAAATCTGACCCAGCCAAGAACAAATGATCTAAAGTGACCAGCATAACCTCCAGAGCATCAAAAATGGTGTTCAGAGCCTCAGTGAAAGGAGCTGAAACCAGATGGGTTTCAAAGTCCAACTCAGGGATTGACTGCAAGGGAAGAGTCAGCCAAGAGTTATTCAAAAATGATGGCACACCTGGTTTCAGAAGGATTGGATACCATTTCCAGTAATTCGATGGAAGGACTAATCCCTTGCACCAGACTAGGCGTATGAGTTCTGGAAGGACCATAGAAGAGGCTCCGCTGAGCATCTCAACTCATCCGCTGGAAGATGCGGAGGTCTGAATCTGACAGACTGTTCATAAGTTGCTGATAACGGGATTCTGAGTTTGACATATGAGCAGGATTAGAGGGGGATGTTGGACTTATATAGAAGTTGACATTATGCACTCTACAATCCTTTAAGCTTAAATTTTGGGAAGTTAATTTCATAAAATTAATGAAATAAGCTTTCTGAGGGAAGGATTAAGAATGATAGCAGCCAAGAGGTTATGAGCAAAATAACAAGGGCAAATAGAAATAAGTATTCTTAATCAAGCCATGAAACGAACATTGATGGCAAGAGTCTCCTGTCTAGGACAAGGAGAGAATCAGGAATTCAAGGATGCTGGACCAAGAATCCTGATTATGACAGTGGGTCATATACCCTGATGGGGGGGGGAAACCAGATCCTGGGAAAATATCGTCACAAGTAAATCTATCAGCCCAGCATGACAAGAGTTCATGAGGACTGCGCTCTGAGTAAGTGGTAGCAAGGAGGAAGAGGAGGAATGCTGTATGCTGAAGGTCATTACAAGCAGTGTTGAGTATTGATGAGTGTACTCCGCTTGAACCAATGAAGTATTTGACCAGGTGTCTGAAGCAGTGTTTCCATGCCCCAGTCCTTTTTTCGCTGGAAATCTAGGCATGAGGGGGGATTTGTTGGGATTTTTGCCCATATTCCCAGCCTGCTATATTAACTGTTGTCGCTAAGGGAAAATTCCCTAAAGCAAAGTGAATCAGAAATTAGTTAAAAAAATTTCAGAACTACATTTGGGGGATTTTGGGATATTTGTCTGGTCATATCTGTCGGGGATTGATCTGGAAGAATACCTAATATCTCGTCGGGTGGAGTAGCTGACGAAATAGGGGCATCTGATAGTGATTAACTATCAGGTGTACCGATTGGGATCGGTCAGGTTTCATCACTTACTGATTGGGAATTTATGATGAGTTGCGAGGCGAGTGATGCCACCTGCAACTAGCAAATTGATCAGTTGGTGAAGTGACCTGCCATAATGGGTAAAAAATCCCATTACCTAAACAGGTCGCTAGCCAATTATGGTTGGTTCACTTGGATCAAGAGGAAAACATTAGGGACACGTTTCTGACTCTTTCTGTTTGAGGTCTCGAGGATATACAACGTCAGAATCCTAGCCAGGATGGAAAAACCATCGCTGCTGAGATGAGGAAGGGTGATTCAATGGCAACAGCTGCCGTTTCATCGAAGAGGTGTCAACCAAGGGTTAGATGGCTAAATCCCCTATAAATTCCCTAGGATTCACTATAATAAAAAACACACATTAACACATACACTTATAAATATACTACTTTGGAACATTGATAGTTTTATTGTAGATTTTGTTATAGTTAGACTATCATCATCCAGTGTGAAGTTCCATCTCAAAGATATTAAAGCAGAAGGCAATAATTGGTAGACTCTTAGAGAGAAGAGTAGAGATCTGAGAGGGGATTTAGAGATGAAGGGAATCACAACTAGGGGATCACTGCCGACTGTGTGTTGGGCTGAAGGAAACTGTCATCAGAGGATCTTGACAAAGGTCAAGTGGACAGTAATATAGGGAACAAATCCCTACAAGTATGACTATCAAGTATTTAATTGGAAATACTGGCCGAAGCGTTGGGCCTGAAAATAGTTCTAACTCAACTATGGATAATAGTCATCATACTATTATTGGATTATATATTCTTACAACGCGAGGTGCACAAGGAAACTAAACCTTGCATTAGAAAGATTACTAGGGTTGACCACCAATAATCAACTCTTTAGTAAATTTTTACATCCCTCAAATAGATGATTCCCTGAGGCTCTAGGGAGTATCAAAGTACTTCTTTTGATGGATCTGGAAAGTGGGTACTGGCAGATGTAGCACTCAATTGAGGATATGAGAAGTGCGCTGTGATCAGAAGTCAGGGATTGTTTAAACATAAGAGGATGCCACAGGGGCTATGAAACGCCCCTAAAACCTTTTAAGGAATAACCAAGAACTTTGGAGATTATAAGCTATCCAGTGTGCTCATATATCTGGATGACAGAACAATATTCAGTCACACTTTCCAAAAGCATCTACAATACTTGCAAAAACTGTTTAACTGACTAAGTGAAATTAACCTAAAGTTGTTGTGAAGCAAAAGTACCTTCCTGAAAAAAACATTTGGAGTTCTGGGACATAAGGTCATCCCCAAAGGCATCAAGCCTCAGGAAGGAAATATCAAAGCCTTAATAGCCACAGAACAGCCTTAAAGCATGCGTGACATTTAAGTATTCCTTAGGAAGGTGAAATCCCATTGGCAGTTTATCCCCAATTTTGTGAACTTGGATGCACCGCTCAACTACAAGTTAACTAAGGAAACCAAGTTTGATAAGGCCTGGAGTATGAGCAGGCCTTTGAAGAGTTGAAAGCTAATTTGGTAGAGGCACCAATTCTAGCTTAGACTTCAACAAGACGTTTAACCTATTATTGAAAATTTTGCAATCTTCACATTTAGAATTTCTCTAGTATGCAAGGCCAACAGTATGAGAACTACTGATTCTTAATCTTTTGCCTTTACTAATTACCTCTCACTATAAGTTCACAGCAGCAACTCCATAACTCATCATAACCAACAACCTCACCTTTGGCTGATTAACTACTTAAATAGGCTCATATCCCTACACCCACCTGGGTGGGTGTTGGGGTTTCATTATAACCATATAATCTAACTTAATCTATTATATTATTATCTGCTAAACCACAGGGAGTGTCTTACAATAATGAATGTAGGAGTTATCACTTTATATGATATCTAATCTTTTATGTAATTGCTTAGTGGATAATAATTAGTTTGCCATAATCAATTTCACTGGTTTACTGATGTTCAATTGGGGAGGATCCCTGACAATGTTTCACAAATGATTTGATTATTGAGTTAACAATTGATTATTTCTTATAATTTGAGTCATTTGGACCTCACCTTCTAATATGCTTCCTAGGATGTTAGCTGAGGTGACATATTAGAATTTTTTATTTCTAATAATCTCTTTGTTTGGCCTATTAGCAAATAAAGATGCGTGGCGACTCCCCTTTTGGGTTGGGCAGCACTAGTGCTAAAGTATGAGTCAATTGGAGTCTTTCACCAATTTATTAAGGGCTCATTTTTAGTTGCTGGTCGTTGACAACACTTTTGGTAGCAACTTGTGGGTTAACCTTTAGGCAAAGCGACCAGCAGTCTACTGGGTAAAAGGTCACATTACCTAAACAGGTTGTTAGCTTTTTAAAGATAATCCTATAGTGTTGAGTGAAGACGTTGGGACACGTTCTTCAGATAATTAATTCAGGATGGAAAGTTCTACTCAGTGGTTGAAGTCACAAGACGGATGAAATAAAATATTTTTTTGGACGACTTTAGAGGGCTAATTCATTAGCAATGACTGCCATTCATATTGGGGCGCCAAGAGAAGAGCTAGGCTCCAGATTACATTATATTATCCCTTGGTTTCTAAACAATAAAGTTTAGAAGAATAAATATCTATAATACTTTGTAAGTCTAAACTTTATTGTTTTTTAATCAAGGGATTAAAGTTTAAATATAATTATCCTTTTTAAACTTTTGCTTTCAAATTCTCAAAACTCTCGTGAAAAGAGAGGAAAGGAAAAGATATCTTGGTACAGAAGTTGCCAACACTTGTTGAGGGTTGAAAGGATAGTATTTCCCTCGTCTAGAAGATTTCAAGTACATTAAAGATATCAGAAGCTTGAGTGTTAGCACCTTTTAGCATTGATTACTTACTCAATGTGGGTCTGTGAAGAACTAGAACTATAGTCTTCATACAATTGTCAACCTATTTAATTCATATCAAAAATCTATTAAATGCACGCATTGAACCTCTTCAGTAAACAAAAGTTTTACATTTGGTGCCCACTAAAGAGGTAGTTAAGTTTTCAGGAAAAATGTTATAGAAGAAGTTAGCAGCACAATGCCATATAAGAACAAACTTCAAAAACTGTGGACAGAATTAGAAACAGTAAACAAGAATTGAATGAACTCGAGCGTCACAAGCTGATTTAACTAATTAGAATGAGCAGGTGACAAAAGCTTAGGAGGAAATAGAAACAAGTCTAAGGGTTAATAATAATCTATATGGAAAGGTCACCTCATTGAAACAAAAAGTGACATAAGTAATCAAAGATTTGCTGTTCCAGAAAACAGAGAAGAGATCGGTTAGAAACCACTTCCAACAGATACAGAAAAATGTAGCACAGATTCTGAAGCGCTTAAAAAATGTAAAAATCACAAATGTGATTGTGCCCAGATGTAGGCAAATGAAACTAATAATGAGCCACACAAAAGTTCATCTGGGAAGGTACAGCCCCAAGAGATATGTCTAAAGCTTTTGATGCAATTTTGGAGATGATTCAGGAACACACATATTAATAGTTGTGTTTATAAGAAGGAATCTACTGCCACAGTAGCAATGGAAGAATTTGATATACACCGAAATTACCTATGTTTCAATGGGATAACAATCGGCGTTTTTCACTTAAAATAACGATGTTCAGATATGATGACCAACAAGAAGCAGCAACTGTGATGAACTGCTTAGACACTGACTTTTTAAAATCTTGGGATTGCCCATCTCAATGGGGACAATTGAACATAGAACGACGCCAAAGAAGAAATCATGAATGAGCTTGGTAGTCCTGCATGGATGGATAACAATAAACAGGAATTTGTGGGAATTTAATTTAAGAAAGATGAACATTAGCCACTTTCGCTGACTAAATTTTTTTTAAAAGCACAAATCCTGGCTGGCACAAAAGTTCTATCAGATTTTGATTCACAGATAGCAATTTAGATGAGCTTTGATCCTACAGTGTTTTGAACTGTGTTATGAGTTTAGCATTTGCAAACGAAATTTCCACATCGCAGATGGTGAAGTAACTCAAGATGATAGGAGAAACATTTGTAGAACCTCACCAAACATTTAAAGCAATTCTCAAAAGAACTCATAGTAAGAAATATTTTATGAATCAAATAAGGAACAACATAAATTAAGTTTTAACATGAAATAAGCACAAAGGACCAAAAGTAGTGAATAAAACTCAAATGCTGCCACCAATTTAAAACTTTGGCATGTAAAAAACTCAATGTTGGTATTAGAAGTCTAAAGAGCAAGTCACACTGGTGCAGGCTAAAGAAAAGAAAACTGGTCAGAATTTGGAAAAAAAGCTAGCAGTCTAGATATGGAACAATTTAGAACTCGTATCAATCCTGTTCCTGCTGACAAACCCAAGGATGATCTGGATATCTACAATCTATTTGTTGATGAAGCCATACCAGTATGCTTTACCAGGTGGTTAATTTGAACGTAGATGCAATCACCTGAGAAAAGGTGAAGGGGATAGACTCCTAAATCATGGGAAAGGTGCTCGGCCATACATTCATCAGTTTGCAGAAAAGATCAGAACTGTTGAAGCACCAAATAACTATTGAAGGTGAAATATAACAATGCAAAAATTTCTCTCCTTATCAGCGCAATCAAGGAATCCTTTCCTGATTTGTCTGCGCAATTGTTTAATACTCTAGATTTTATAAGTAATGCCACGATTTACTCAATAAGCACTTCATTACAATATTTTGATTGTAGATATGTGGACATAACAATCAATCAAGTAAGAATTCCAAAATAGTAAGGGTGGTTAGCCTGGCAGGGTAAACCTGCTTCCTCCCTATTGCAGGTTTTGTTCAAAACAAGTTTAAAACATGTACTTGCTACAAAAAATTTTGGTTTGGTATATTTGTCCCAAGGTTGACCCACCTCAAAAATAAAAAAGAGTTCTGCAATAGATGACAGTGGATCACCCATTATTATATTTTGACCACGTAAGTGAAGTAAATGAAGATTTTGCTGAATTAAGAACACCAGAAGGAATATGGAACTGCCAAACAAGATACTACAGAATTCTGTGGAGCATAAAGCGCACTGATGCTTCAGTTTGGATCACTGGTGGTATCAGCTCCAACCATAGTATTATCACATCAAAATTATGACATCCTTATTGGAACAGGATTCTTGAGAAAGTATGGTGTCAGACGCAATTTTGTGGAGAATACCCTAGCAATCTAGAGAAAATTGTCCTAAGTATATCAGCAGAAAGGAGTAACTCCTCTGACAAGGAAGAAAATTTTTTAAATTTACTTTACAACAATAGAATAATTCCCATCTAATACAAGTTGGTTGGAAGAAAAATCAAGGAAATGGCGAGGCAGATTATGAAAACAATGTGATACCATTGAGAATGAAAACAATGGATACTATTCCACCAGTAATACAAATAGTAGTTAAAACAGGGTTATTGTTGGAAATCCTGATACAGTTATATGGAGAAATCATCACCCATTGAACAAATTGATATTAAAGTTTTGATTAGTCCTGGGGATTATAATATCAGGCCATGGTGAAATCTGAGTATTATTCTCAATCTGGTAAAAAACTATTGAAGATGGAAAAACCAAGTTATCACATTTATGCATTTATTCTGATGGCAGAAGTTAGAGAGTTCCATGACTTTGAAACAAGAATAGAGAGGGGATTACCAGTAGATGCTTTCATAAGCATTAATGTACTGGTTAATTGAGAGCAACTGGCTAAGTTATCATAACATTTACAAGAGAAACTGCTGCAATTATTTAAGTGATATCAGGTGATATTTTCCTAGGATGATCATGACCTTGGATATGCTAAAATGTGATCCATAAGGTCAACACTGGTGAATGCCCACATATGCAAATGAGAACTGCCCACTAATTAAAGGATGCTGAAGCAGTAGTCAGTGAAGAAATCAGTAAACAGATTGAGCATGGGCTTCTAGTACCTTTGTCAAATCCATGAGCGAGTCCAATCCTTACTGTGATAAAAAAGGTTGGATCAAATTGAGTGGTGATGAATTACCAACAATTAATATAAAATCACTAAGATGTGTATCTGCTGCGAGTATAGATGACACGCCCAATCGCCTAGGGAAAACCAAGTTCTTTTCAGCATTGGATCTAATTAAAGGCTTTTGGCAGACAGACTTTCTAAAAGAAGATCAAGAGAAGTGTGCAATAATCACCGCACAAGGGATATACCAGCCAACAAGAATGGCTCTGGAATTATGTAATATGCTGATAACTTTCCAGAGGGAAAAGGACTCCATCTTAAATGACCTGAGGTTT